>JAZHYW010012472.1:0-37363 GCA_037355805.1 Ixodes ricinus
TCACCACGGTCGGGCTAATTGCCGCAAACTGTCTGAGGTTAGGCTTCTGCAGGTTTTTGAGCACTTCCTCCTCGCTCACGCTAATGACAACGTTGTTGTACTGACGTGGGTTTTCGATAGTCTTGCCATAAATCGAATTCATAATGAGCTTAGACAGGTTCTTTTGAAAGGCATTTGTCGCCTGTTTTCGGAGGTTGTGGTTAAAGTCGATGAAATCTTTAAGGAATGCCCTCTGCGAAAACTTCAAAACGCGATGAATGACCTTTAGTTTTAAGCCCAACTCCAGATACAGCTTGAGATTTCGGTAGTGAATGATGTAATTGCGTTTCGGGTAAAAGGTGAGAAGCAGCTTTCGCTCAGACTCTCGCTGGGGTAGGTGAAATTTTTCGACGAGCGCTTTTTGATAGGGTGAGAGCCATTCGAGCGGGACTCCTCGTTTCTCGGGAGCCAGGGGAAAGTCCGCGTGCGCTTCGTGTAGTTCCCGAGGGTAGTCGAGGTCCACCTCTAAAATGTAACCCTCGGGCGCGTCGTCGGGAACCTGCTGGAAGTGGAGAGCGTCGATTTCCGCGCGGTCTAGCCAGCGAAAATCGGCGCATGGAAGGGATTGTCGCATGGTGGAAGCGTAAAGGCCGTTCACATCGAGGTCTAAAATTTGAGAAACCGCCGTGTTCGGATCGAAACATGCGGTTCCTGGCACGTTAGCCCTCGTGTTGCGAATAGCACATTGAACGATTCCTCCTCGCAGACCCGCTTCGATGAAAAGATACGCATCCACGTCGTCGAGCAGCTCCAGTTTTACCCCAGTCTGTTTAAGTGCGCAGGCGAGACTGAGCGCGGGGAGGGAAACGTAGTGCAACGGATCGAGCTCGTACGTGTCTAAAGTCCATTTCCTGAAATTTTGGAACACGTCGGCGAGAAGTAGGCAGTCGAGTGTCAGGTAGCAGTCACTGTATTCTCCTAGGCTTTTGAAATTAAATGTTTCAAAGACGGTTTGGGCGTGACGGTAGTCCTCCTCTGAAATTTGGCTGTCGTTAAGCTTGTTGTAAAACGACTCGCGCGACGGTAGCTCGGGCTCCCGGTAAGCCTCGAAACTGGTCACGTAGTCGTAGGGAAATACGCCTTTCCGCGCCAGAAGCTCAACGTGCTGCGGAAAAGCCTGCTTTAGACAGCACAGGTTTTCTAGTCCCTTGGAACGGAGGTCCTGAACCAGCGCGTCCAAGCTGGCGGGGAGAAATGCCAGACTGTCGAGAAACCGCAGGTTACCCACGTCGAGTCGCTTAAATTGCTGGCAGCTAGTGGCGAGCACTTTGATATCTTTAGACTCGAATAAGTCGAGTTTCGGTAGGATAAAGGCCAGGTCATACGAATGGTTGTGCGCGAGCACTGGAATGACTTTCTTGTTTACTCTCAGATTTAAATTGCATCCCTGACACAACGACTGCCTGTACGATCCGCTGAAGTGGTCGTGATCTCTGACTTTTCTCTTTCGATTTCCAAACGATTCGCCACAAATCGCGCAGTGAGAGGCCGACGCGTGAGCCTCTTCGTCCACGCTCACCATTGGCACTTCCTCACTTCGAATCCATTCGCCAATGAGCTTTGACAATTGATTAAGAATGGAAATGAACTTTTCCACGCAGTCCTCGCCCCGGTACAAAAACTGCTCGACGATGCGCGAGTCCGTGGATCGGATTACGAGAATGCAAAACGAACTGGGGACGTGCTTCTCGTAAGCCTGACCCATGTTTTCCGCTTCCAGAATGGCCTCGAAATCGTAGACGCAAAAGTATGGGAAAGGTTCCATCGTGTGTGGGCTCCGGAAATACAGCGCGTCCCCCTTTGCAGGACACACTGTTCGGACTGCCTTCTTTTCTTTACACAGCGATAGGTGACTCCCCAGCGCAGTGCGAAAGCGAAAGCCCATCATACACCTTTTACAGCGAAAACGGTGACTCTCCTTGTTCGCGAAAAGTCCGGCAAAGTTGCTGATTAGAACAAAGTGATCGTCTATTAGGAGCAAATCCACGTGCTTCTCCCGCTCGCTATCGTTGACTTTAAGCGGGTAGACGAACCTTTGTTCTCGATCGTAACCGTACACGTTCACGGACACGGAGTTTTTTCTCTCGAAAGCCTGCACGTCTTGCGGAAACGTCACTGGATACCTGGTGGGGAACCAATACTTGGTCAAATGCTCTCGGTAGCAAGAAGCTCTCGATCGATTAGAGGGTGCGGGATGGAGACCGGCGAGCACAGAAAACACAAAGCACATGTTTCTTTCCGAGTCAGTGAGTTGCTCGGTCACATTCACTAGGCACTTTCTGCTTGGGAGTTCACTGGGCAACACGAAGCTCGCACAACCTACCGTGGGCGGAATGAAACGTCCAACGGTAATGGTACAGGTCTGAATGGCGACGACGACAAGCCCGGACCCACGTTCTTGATACTGTTCGAGGCGAGCAGAGATCTCGGCGCATGCGGTCTGTAGAGCATCGCGAATGCTACCTTCGGCCCAGACCGTGTGCACTAAGCAATGAAAGTAGTGCACGCTGAATTCAAACTCGTCGTCGCCATTGAGACGAGTCATCTCCACGGTTAGTGTGATGAAAAAACGCAATGGCATTCCATATTGTCTAAAAACATTGGCCATTGCGTCGGACTGAAGCCGAAAAAGCGTGGATACATCGTGAGACTCGTCGTCGCGCTCGTGCAAATGCATATCATAACGCGCGGTAAAGTTTCGAAAGGCGCACAGCGAGTTGATGAAGGGAAGGCAATCTTGCGGCGGGATATTGTGAACCTGGGCCAGGTGAACTTGTAACGACTCCGCGGAGGAGTACTGCTGTCGCTCTCGCGCATCGCACAAGTGGCAGGTTACCATTTTTTTCAAATTGTCCCGGGCGACTCACAAGTGTTTAGTCAGAGCACGAGAAAGCAATGACCGGTGACCGCTCGTCACCGCTGGTTTTCTCCATCGTGAGTCCGTTCATCGCCCTCATGCTCTGGATGTCTTCCTCGTTCAGTGCGGCGAACCGCTTCGGTAAAAATACTTTTACCACATCGCTCTCGAGCTGAAGAGTCACACAAACGGATGGCCCGTATCGCGTGTCCATGCGCCTCACCTCCAGCACGGGTATCTTGACGTTGCACGGAATGGAGCCCATGCTGACAAACAAAGACGACGACGACGCTCGCAGTGAAGACAGCTTGTCCAGGACCCCGTCCATTTTGGGTTGACCTCGGAGGACGGCTCGGGGTGAGACGACAGTCTGAAAATAATGGCATTAGTATACGGCGGACCTGCGAGGCCTTTTTCTCGCATTACCTTTTCTTCCGCGTGGAGAGAAAGCAGTGAACGGAGACGCGCACGGATGAACCCTCGACATTTATACCAAGCGGATTGCGAAATGACGACTCGCCGTGAATCAACACGTGCGTCACTATATATGAAAAGAAAAAAAACACGAGACTGAAACACAAAAGCGAACGAGCGGATTGTCAACACAACGTATTTACTTTGCATATAAAAACAAATCACATTCCGAGCTCTCGAGACACGTGCATGCATGTCTAGACATGTTCCTGTTAGGTACGTACTCGGGTAAACATTGTGTTTTGGGTATACGTTCGGGCGTCGCTATAAACCGCACCGTTGCGACGCGTGGGAGCATTTATCGTGAAGCAAAAGCCGCGCGAGTGTTCCTGTTAGGTATGTATGTATACTTGTATCGTGCGGTCAGCTCCGAGCTTGGGGAGCATCCGCTTTTTCTTTTTATCGGATATCCTTCGTTGGGTAAACATTGTGATTTGGTTACACGTTCGGGCGTCGCTATAAACCGCACTGTTGTGACGCCTGTGGGCATTTATCGTGAAGCAAAAGCCGCGCGAGTCTCCCGCCGCGCAGGAATGTGCTTCCTTCGCGCGAGTACTTAGAAACGTGTCTGCGATGTCTTCTTTTCACTCGTCTACGAGCGTAGCGCGGCATGGTCATGTCTTCGGGCCTGGACAAATTTCGTTTCCAAACGCCGGCGTCAATCACGATGATTGGATCCTCTAAATCGGGCAAAAGCACGTATATTCGCAAATTGTTGAGATTTAGAAGAGAAATGTTCGACAAAGAGTTTCACGTCGTCTACTACGTCTACGTGTTTCCCCAGAGCTGGTTTTCGGAGACGAGCGGGGTCATTTTCACCAAGGAGATCCCGCAAAATTTAGACCCCGAAAGAGACTCGCTGATCATATTCGACGACTTTCTCGCAAATCGAACGAAGCTCAAAGACATTTGTGAATATTTTATAGGAGCTGCTCATCACTATAATGCTTCGGTCATTTTCATCACGCAGAACATGTTCCTCCAAGACGCGTACTTTAGAACAATAAGCCTAAATTCTTCGGCCTTGTATATATTCCGTTCAGTTAGGATTGCCGATCAGCTCCAAGTGCTATCCCGACAGCTCTTTGGGGCTAGCAGGGGGCAGGTTCTACCGCGTATATATTCGGACGCGTGTAGAACGCCGTTCAGTTACATTCTGATCGACCTATCGCAAACTTGTCCCGATAATTTCCGTGTGAGAGCAAAAATCTTGCCGGACGAGGGTCCGGAAGTCGTGTACGACACGTCCGTCTCCTAATGAACCGCATCACCAAGCACGCAAGATTCTTGCACCTGTTGTCGGAAGCCAAATCGTGTAGGCAAAGGGAATCACTACTACGTCACGCCAAGGAGGAGCATCTGAAGTTAATTAGGGAAATTTGTTTAAACCTGTGCGCCGGAAACCTCCCTCTCTCCGCGGATATAAAAAAGAAAGTGAAGAGATTTGCACCCGTCATACGGTCACTGGGAAATCGAAAAGACACGCGCAAGAACGTAAGAAAGACGCTGGTATTGAAGGGAGGTTTCCTACCCCTGATCCTTCCTGCTCTTCTAGGCCTCATATCAACGATCGGGGGAAGAGCCATCGCAAAGGCTATCGGAGTCTGAGAAGCATGAAAAAGTATCATCTCGTACCTTACAGCGAGAACATTCCCGAGATTCTGAAAGAAGACGACGAACCGGACGACATCAAGCTAAAGAAAATAATTCAAACTCTACACAAAATGCTACGTCCGTACACGTCGAATGAGAGTAGCGCACACATCGACGAGGTTAAAGCGACACCCATTAGCACGGAAGAAGGGACAACGCAGACGAGCGAGCGTGGGGACGACCCTTCCGACATAGTCAATTACTTGAGCAAAACCTATCGGCAAAAGGGTCGATCTCTTCTGGCTCTACTGAGGCCGGTGCTCACCTGGGACCCGCAAACCTTGGAAATTTCGATCGACGAAAAACCTCTACAGGGATCCAACATTGTGGACTTGGTTTCCTATTTAGTTTCACGCTCAAAGAAATTGCCACTTCCGGTTCATTTCGATCGCGTCACGAGGTTATTGGTCAAAGAGAACCTGCCAGTGACCATCGTGAATCACGATCGCTTTAAAAGAAGGACCCTCAAAGCGCGGGCGACCATTCGTCGAGGTGCGTCTTCTTCTTCGGTCACTTCAGCACCGAAGCGCCTTCGTACCGCTTCCCCGGAGCAGCGGAGTGCAGGATCACCGACCTCATCGCCGACCGCTCCTGCTGATCCCGTTTCTACCGCCGCACCACCTCGTGCCTCGCAGCGCCTGGTCGAGAGAGCATGGAAGAAATTCTAGACAAGGATTACTTTAACGACGAGGAAATTCTTTCCGCTTTTCACCCACGACACCGGGGGAAAGTCGAGACGCTCCTCGGCGCGATTTCCTCGGTAATTGCCTACACCCCCGAGGGAACGCTGGTGGTTCACGGAGAGCCGCTCGAGGGATCCAGCATTGTAGAGCTTCTGCACTACGAGCTGTACAACAGGCAGCCTCCCTGGATGAGAGGCGCCATTTCCTCTCTCATCAATTGTCACCTGGACCTGACGGCGTTTCGAGCTCGACACTACCGACCAACAAAGCGGTGCGCCCAGAAAGCATGTCTTCGTCACAAAAGAAGGGGAGCAAAGCCGTCTACTACGAAGCAAGTCATCCAGCCTCTTTCGGTGGAATCAACAGGCTCGCACGACATACGGGACGAAGAACGGCGGAAAAGTTTCTAGAAGCCTCGGACGCATATACGCTGTTCAGGGAAACCAAGCGCCCTCGCGTTTACCGCAAAACGCTATCCTTGGGACTTCGAGACGTCTATCAGGCTGACCTAGTGGAAATTCAAAAAATTGCCAAATACAACGATGGAAAACGATATATTTTGTTTGTGATTGATACGTTCTCACGATTTCTCACCGTCGTCCCCATAGCTCGAAAGACGGGCGAGGAAGTTGTCAGGGCGTTGAAAATTGTCTTTCGCAAAATGGGGAAAAGCAGGCGTTTATGTACGGATCGTGGTCGTGAATTTTACGGAAGATTGGTTCTCTCGTTTCTGGAGAAAAACGACATTAAATTGTATTCCGTGAATTCAAAGCAAAAGGCTTCGATAGTGGAACGCGTACAACGCACCATAATGACTCGGGTTTACAAGTACTTTGAGTATGCACGAACCAAACGCCTAATTGAAATCCTCCCGGAAATCGTCAAATCTTATAATTTTAGCCACCACAGGACACTGAACGCTAGGTCGGTCGACGTTACCCCCCAGAACCAGACCGAATTTTTCTTTCACTTGTTCCCCGATCCCGGATCGCGTGAAAATACCTAAATTTCGCGTGGGTGAGCATGTGCGCATCTCCAAAGATCGTCACGCTCTCGTGAAGAAGTACAAGCAGTCGTTCACGGACGAGGTGTTTATCGTGGACCGAATTCGATTAGGTGTGCCCAATACCTACCACCTAGTCGATATGGTGAGAAAAGAGCCCGTTCTCGGCTCTTTTTACGAGGCAGAACTGCAGCGCGTTTCCCTGGCCGAAAACAAGACCTGGATCGTGGAGAAGATTTTGAGACGCCGACGTGCGCCCCATCTGCGATACCTCGTGAAATGGAGGGGCTACGATTCCTCGCACAACAGTTGGGTTAATGCGAAGGATTTTGAGCAATAAAAGAGATGAAGAAAAAAATTTTCGTGTCCTTTACCCGATGCGTCGAGCGGTCGTGGGCTCGGCGCAATACACAAACACGTAGCGAGTTTTATCATTTTTTATTCAAAAATTTTGACAGGAGCAATATAGCTTCACGATCGAGATTTATCCCGTACAATGAGGCTTTCCTTCCTCCGATCAGTCGCCGAATTTGATACACGTTGAGAGGACATCTTCGAAGGTACATGGACTCGCTGATGATGCAGCTGTCTTCACACTCGAGATCATATTTCCGGGGAGCAAGAACGTCCAGCTCATTGAGACATTGCTTCAGCGCCTCAGTCTGATTCCTGTCCAAATTTACACCGGCTCTTTTCGGATAGCCCTCTTTTGACCATACGCGTATTGCCAGCACGGATGCAGGACACTGATGAACTTTGATCTCCTTGTTCAGACTCATCTCGAGCGTGCAATTTCCGTGCAGGCTCGCGTGAGACATGCTGACGCCGATGGTGATCACGCAGACAATTAGAAAGGAGCCCATGATGAAGGCGAGAAGAGACTTGACGGACGCGAGAAGAGACTTGACGGACGCGAGCGTCACCGCCATAATGACGGTGCGCCGTCGTCATATACCACATATATATAGGACATTGCGACCATGGTCACATGACCTGCGGCGGAGCCCTTTTAGCGATTAAAATGCATTTACCGCGCAGCGATTCGAATTCAAAACACGTGATCATCATGTGACCGGAGCGCAGCGCCCTCTGTTGGATGCAGCACAAAGCCTGTGCGACATCACGTGAGCGCCATCTGTCGTACGCAGATCGAACCCTGTGCGACATCACGTGGTTGTTATCATGAATTGCACACACCACGAACAACTAACACAAGTTAAGCGGTCTGGGAAGCAATGTGCTTATAGCTCAGGGGATAGAGCGTCGGGCTGCTGTACCCAAGGTGGAGAGGTCGAGTCCCAGTCGCCCGCAGCAGCGATTAAAAGTTTAATCGATTAAAATGCATTTACCGCGCAGCGATTCAAATGGTGACACGTGGCGCTGCGCATGCATGTGACCGCTGCGCAGCGCCCTCCCTCGGATGCAGCACAAACCCTGTGCGATGTCACGTGACGCCATCTGTCGACGCAGGACTCAAAGGCAGTGCTGACATGACGTGGTGGCGATCAGAATTGCACACAGTACGTGCAGTTAATTCTTGTTATGCTCTCCGGAGTATTGTACTTGTAGCTCAGGGTATAGATTGTCTATTCAAGTGAGGCAGCCCCGTCGTTCAAAGGGAACTAGTCGCACAAAATCATCATTCATCGATCATCGATCATATGCGTGTGATGGAAACCCCATCACGTGCGATGAGGTTCGAGCATGTGTCCGACAGCATGGCGCCTACCTCGATGTCAGCACAACCTTGCAAGTCCTATGAGCGCCATCTGTCGGACGAAGCCTCGAGACGCCTCGTGTGTGACATCACGTGGTTGTTGACCAGGTGTTGACCACAACACTTGCTGGTTTGAGGTCTGAGGTTTGCGGTTGGAGTTCTGAGGTCATGGCACGCTTCTGGCACGCGCCTGACACGTGACCTCACACCTATACCGAGCACGTGACGCGAGGGTGGGACCTCGCTGAGCTCCGATTGGTCACTGGATCGATGCCCACGGCCTGTCATTGGTCACTGGGATGGGAGAGAGGGAAAGGGCCCCGCCCCACTGCGCTGTGATTGGTTGGATTGGGCTAGGCTCCGCCCTCCTGCGCTGTGATTGGTCGGATCGGGTTAGGCCCCGCCCTCCTGCGCTCTGATTGGTCGCTGTGCAAACTGGTACAGTTATTCTACTACTTTGAGGGAGTAAATTTCATCCCTTTTAGGATCAATTTTGACAATTTATAGGTTGAATTTTAAGGTAAGGAGGGAGCAACTTTCGTCCTTTTGTGAACGAATTTTTACAGATTTGGAGACGAATTTACTAGTAACGAGAGCCTTGAGCTGTGAGTAGGAGTGAAAGGTTTGCGGCAGTGAACAGCTTCCTATCCAGAAAAGGCAGACTGTGCAACTTGTTTGAAAAGCTATCTCTTCTGGAAAGTTGCACAAGTGTCTTTTCAGAACAGAAAGCTTTTCAATACCGCAGACCTTTCACTCCCATTCACAGATAAAAGGTGGAAATATTGCTGTGCATCTGAAAAGTAGCACACCTTTATTTGGAAAAAGCAAGCCTGTGTTGTTAAACAAGCAGCATCATTTCCTACTCCTAATCTAAATGGTAATGATGCCTGCGAAGACTGGATAGGCGGACCACACTCGTAGAACTTTCAGCCAGGCTTTAACAGCCAACATCACCATTTTACGAAAAAAGTAGCACATGCAATCTGTAGAAAATATGAGCACTTTTCTTGTAGAAATATATTTTTTCTAGAACTACGCAACACTGAAAATAAAAACAATTGCAGATCACAAGAAAGTATACAAAAGAAAATACTGCCATCTTAGCACTGAAGGACTTGCCAAAATATAACATGACTAGCATATATATTGGCGTGTAAAATGGTTCTAAGTGCTGCGAAACGAGCCGGAAAACTTGGTGCCTGCACATCAAAAGTTTAAGAATTCACTGAATGTGCAAGTTACTTGTTGAAATTGTAAGGCATTTCGCCTTCTTTCTGTGAGAAATGAGACCAACTTGTCAGGGCCTACGGTTGACGTGCTTGCAAAGTTAGAAATGCTTGTAAACTATGACATCATTTTGTTCTAAGCACAGGAAGCAGAAAGGATCTCATCTGCTCGTTGTGCCTATCGGGAGTTACAACCATCGCTAACTCCATCATCTGCAGACATGACTGCTATTGACACTGGCCAGTTTGTTGGTCTTATTTTTCATGTGAAGAGAGCTAAGCTTTGAAATTTCAGCAGCAAAAATTCAAATTCGGTTAAATCATAATTGAGCTTTCTACATGCAAGATCTGATTTTTCTGGCTCGTTTCAGGGCACCGAAACATATTGTAGACACATCAATATCAATTCAATAATAAGAAAACTTGGAGAGAAAAAGCTACCAAGAGAGAGGTCTTTTCAATATCCTTGATTTCCTTGTATAATGAATAGGACTATAAAAATCAAACACCCTCGTAAAAAGCTCACAATCATAAAATATGAGGCAGTAAAATGACTAGTATATTTATAAATGAGGAAAAAAAAAACTGGCATGGGTTTTTGACTTTTAGGAATATATGTGCTCAAACAATTACTATTATATAGGATGACCCAAGTAACCAGGGTCGATCTAAAATGAACCGTAAAAATCGACGCCTGCACGTAGCAGTCTAAACATTTTGTCAGAGGTGTACTTCACAGGTCGGTTTTTCTTATAAAATTACAAAGCATAGCTCTATTTCAGTAAAAAATAGGGCCAAGAAGCTTGCCACGGTCTACGGGTGCAGCCGACCAGAGAAAGTAAAACGACACGCAAAAGAAATTTTTATTTTTATATATTTATTTTTTTAACAATACTGTCAGCCTTCATTGGAGGGCTATAACAGGAGAGGTAACAACTATATATATACAGTCATATCAAAATTTGAACTCAATACATATGTACATAATGGAAGAAGACTTATACAATTTTCGATTGAAAACAACATGAACATAGCGCTATACTTTGTGAAAAGAAAAGAAAAAAAAAACGTAAAAAACGCCCTTTTTATTTATTGCTGTATAAATGTCTTTTTTGTAGAAGGCACTAATTGGAACATATTTGCAGAGTTAATAACATGATGTGGGAGTTGGTTTCACTCTTCGATTATTTGCACAAAGAATGAATACTATAAACGACTTAATTTTCGCGGGCTTTAATTTTCGCAAATTGGGCCAAAGCCGGAAATTAAAAATTATTCGCTGGTTCTAATTTTCGCGATTTGAGTGCAGCTTCCGTAGCGTTCACATATTGCCCGGATTGTTCGCGGGACGTATTTTTCGCGAATTGTAGGCCATTCGCGAAACTCGCGAAAATTGGGTCCCCGCGAAAATTTAATGGTTTACAGTATTTAAAAACGTCTATCATACTATCATACGGTTGGATTGTTGTAATTTAATCTGCGCGATCGCTTATGTATCTATTTTAAATATAGTTCAAGTTCAATGTTTAAGTGTTTGTTATACAGCGCAAATAAAAGTTTTAGCCGCACTATTCTCCGTCTAGTTTTCTAATCATTGAAGTCCACACTGATTAAGTATTTCAGTCACAGAGTCTGTTCGTTTAAACTTATAAAGAATGAAACGAGCAGCCTGCCTTTGAATTATTGATGTCTACTTTTTTGTTTGGACTCCACACAACGCTGGCGTACTCTAAATCAAGACAGATCATTATCTTATGAGCTGTCATTTTGGTATTACTAGTTGCATGTTTTCACTTTCGTTTAAGGAAGCACAAACTTTGATAGGCGGAGGAGTAGACATTATCTATATGGGTGCGCCATTGCCAATCTTGTGAGATCACCACACCAATGTACTTAAAACTGTTTACAATACTCAAATTAACATTGCCTAGAATATAACAAAATTTTATACCACTTTTTTGCTCGTTATATGGATATATGTCGACATACCAAAACTTACTTGTATTTGCCAGTCCTCACACCATTGCCTTAAATTTTCCAGGTTTCTATTGAAGTCTAATTGATCATCAGTATTGTTTATCAAAGAGTAAAGAAGGTGATCATCTGCAAAAACTTTTAGTTTTATTGGTTCTTCAATGTGCGTAGCTATATCATTTATATATATCAAAAACAATTATGGTCCCAAGACTGAGACCTGCTTGACTCCTGAGGTTACAGATAGATTCGCAGATATGTTTACATTTATCTCAACGTTTTCACTTCGATTTGACAGGTATGCTTCTCTCCAAATCCGTGGGTAGCAAAAGCGCCGTCGTTATGCAGACGCGTTTTTTACGTTAAGTTTTGCTTTTATTGTCCGCATTTATTTTTTATCCAAAGATACATTTCAAAAAATAATATATTCATTAAAAAAAAAAAACACGGTGCTCGCGAGCCGTTGCGGTAAGGATTTAGCGCCGTCTATCAATACGAACCGCCCGCCGTAGTCCCTCGCAAGTTTGTTGGCCCTGTTTTTAGAGCGCAGCTCTTAGGCGCCCGTTTCCGGCTTGAGCGGCGTCGCCATCGCCGTCGGCGTCGCCGTTGGCGTAACCACGCGGTGCATTATGGGATGCGTGACGTCACTGACGACGTCATCAGTGACGTCACTGATGACGTCATCAGTGATGACGACGATGCCGATGCGGATGCCGATGACGTCATCAGTGACGTCACTGATGACGTTGTCAGTGATGATGCCGATGACGATGCGGATGCCGATGACGCCATCAGTGACGTCACTGATGACGTCATCAGTGATGATGCCGATGCCGATGCGGAAGCCAATGACATCATCAGTGACATCACTGATGACGCCCTGATGATGACGATGACGAGGTGGATGCCGATGACGTCATCAGTGACGTCACTGATGACGTCATGACTGATGATGACGATGTGGATGCCGATGACGTCATCAGTGATGTTGACGATGACGATGCAGATGCCGATGACGTCATCAATGACGTCTCTGATGACGTCATCGGCATCCACATCGTCATCAGTGGCGTCACTGATAACGTCATCGTCATCCGCATCGTCATCATCATCATCACTGATGATCCGCATCGACATCGTCATCATCACTGAGGATGTCATCAGGTACGTCACTGATGACGTCAACGGCATCGTTATCATCACGTGACTCCCGGGCCACGCACTGTACCCCCCCGGAGGTCACTTGACCCCCCCCCCAGTATCCTTCCCTGCTCCTCCTCAAGAGCTGCGCTCTAATTCGGCATTACAGGGAGTTGTAAACGGCTTTCACTTTTTTCACAGAAAAGAGCTACGCTTTGCAATTTTACAAGAAAAACCAACCTGTGAAATACACACCTATGACGAAAAGTTTACATTGCTACGTGCAGGCGATCACTTTTACGGTCCATTTTAGATCCAGCCTGTTGACTTGAATCACCCTATATTTATAAATTTAAAAAAAAAACCTGGCATGGGCTTTTGACTTTTAGGGATATATGTGCTAAAGAAAGTAAAAATAATGTTTACGTAAATACGTATGCATTCCTTCAATGCATTACACAAGCACAAAAAAACTTTCTTTTAACAGAATGTGTGGGAAAAAAGCTTATTTTTAATTTGAGCTGGTCAGCAGCCTTGGGCCCATGCAGCCCACCTTTGAATGTTTGAGACATACAAGTCTGTCAAAATAAGCTAATGTATGACGATATTTAACGAAGTACTGAAGGTCGAAGACCCATGCCAGTCAGAAACAAAATGCCACAGCTTCCAGAGGGCCCTCTGCCTCATAGGCCTGATTTTCAGAAAGCACACTGCAGTGCTCTGTTGATGTCTGGGACACGCTGCGATAGAATAGACTGCGGGGCACGTCTGAAACAAAAGGTGCCGGGCTGTGGCCGGCGGTCAAACTGCACGGCCCGGCAGCGGCGGCTAGCAAGCAACAGAGCCAACAGAACGTGCGGAGCGGGAAACCAAAAAGCATGTTTATCTCATGAGGCCATGGTTTTTACAGAAGACGCGGGCACAGTGTTCGTAACCCAATTACCGGAAGTGTCCAAACTTGGCGCAAGCGCCGCCCACAACATCTCCCCCTTAAGAATGTTCGAGAGTGTACCAGACACCTTGGCTGTGAAAAAAACAAAGTATTACAGATTGAGTCTCTTGGGAGCAACTACTTGTCTCCCAGAACGGGTCGTGTAGGGTTGGCCCGCGCCGTCACCACGAACACCTGGTGGTGATGCCGGACGAGGCACATCACGAGGAGGGGAGTCGCCAGGTCCACCTGACGCCGAACCGTCGCTGGAAGCTGGGGTAGCCAGGGGCGTTGAAGATGCGCTCCGGTAGCTGGGAGCCAATGTAGGCGGTGGAGCCGAGGTTCGACTGTAGGGCACTAAGTTGCGCCGGTTGCGTTGCAGAACTGCCCCGTTGTCAGTCTCAACGACATAAGACCTCGGGCGTTGAGCCGGGCTTAAGACAGTGCCACGCAGCCTCTCGGGCTGAACCCAAACTCGAGTGCCCTGTTGAAGTCTTGGAAGAGCACGGGCTCGATGACGGCTGTTGAAGTCTGCTGTCTGTTTCCTACGGTAGTCGGAGTTTCGGGTGACAACCAGGTCTCGTCCCGGATTAAGCGGCTGTAGCTGCTCCTCCCTCTTCGGGACCCGCGTTCGAAGCTGGCGGCCCATCAGCAGCTGTGCTGGGCTGTAGCCGGTGACACCTGGCGTGTCTCTGTAACTGAGGAGCGCCAAGTACGGGTCCTTGGCCTTGCGAAAGAGGTTCTTAATGGTTCGAACCATACGTTCCACTTCACCGTTTGACTGGGGGAAGTTTGGGCTACTGGTCACATGTGCGAAACCGTAGGAGCTTGCGAATCCGGCGAACTCCCGCGACGAGAATGGGGGACCGTTATCAGACCGGACGGTCTTGGGGATTCCGTGACGAGCAAACATACTCTTGAGGACGTCAATGACCTTCCCTGCTGTCGTGCTTCCTAGCGTCACCACTTCCGGGTACCGGGAATAGTAGTCAACTAGGAGAATGTAGGTTTGGCCGTTCAAGTGGAAGAGGTCGACGCCGAGGACTTCCCACGGAAGGCTTGGGAGACTTGTGCCACAGAGGGGTTCCGCCAGGTTGACTCGGCACGAGGCACATTGCTCACAGTTCGCCACGAGGGAAGTGATGCTGGCATTGATCTGGGGCCACCAGACTGACTCACGGGCTCTGGACTTGCAGCGGTTGATACCTTGATGGCCTTCGTGAATCAAGGCAAGTATCGTCGGGCGCAGTGCAGCTGGGATGACGATACGGGTTCCCTTCAGCAGAAGACCATTGCAGACTGAAAGTTCTTCCAACACGGGTGCATACTTTGCAACGTGCAAAGGTAACTTTCCCTTGGATGGCCAACCGCCCTGGCAGAATGAAATGAGCGTACTGCATTCACCGTCGGATGCTTGAGCCATCTTGAGATCTTCTATGGGAACTGGAAGCACCTCAGAGTAGCCGTCCACGGTTTCTGCTGCGAAAAGCTCGATGGCGTCCAGCTCTCCTGGCGCGACGAGGGTCTTGCAAGGGATTCGAGACAGTGTGTCAGCTGTGGCTAGGAGTTTTCCAGGAACGTGCAGCATTCGGAATTGATACCGCATGAGTTTCAGCCGCAACCGTTGAATCCGTGGTGGCAAGACGTTGAGCTCCATCTTTCCGAAAAGGGAAACCAATTGACCCCGTAAGTGATGACGTCACAACATGGCGTTTGGGTCCAAACAAACCGTTGCTAGGGGCGTTGCTATGGACTAATGCATGGAGACTCCACATGAGGCTAGATTTTTGCTTGCAAGTAAGTAAATAATTTTTTGTAAGCAACCTAACTTCTTGATATCAAATTATGAAGATGTTCTTGTCGTCTCAATGTTGTATTGCAACGATGAAAGCCATTTCTGAAGTATTGCAGTCCGCTTTGCTTTGGCAGCAGACGACATGATAGATTTGCTGGCCTCTGTTGCAGCGGGCGTCTTCATTGAATTGCGTCGGTAAACGAGCAACAAAAACAAGTGCATCACCATGGCCGTAGAGGCTTCCGCAATGTGCGATTTTTTTCGGTGAAGAACCCAGCTTAGTTACGAGGGGTGAAAATATAGTAAAATCAAACCACGTCATGCAGATCGACGACCTGAAGTGCATTACCGGCGTTATGCAGGCCAGCATGAGAAACAAATCGTACGCCGTCGAGGTAAGTCGGTTGTTGTTATTATTATTGTGGTGGTCAGGTTATTAAAGAATTGCATGTCTATCGCGATTTCGCAGTATTTTGCTTTTTATTTTTCCTTGGTATACATTAAATTCCGTGGATGTGCTCTTTTGGTGAAGATTCCCATCGACCCCGCGATGCGAGTACAATGTGTAATAAACTCACCTTATGTTTTTTACCCAGTTCTTTCGCGCTTTGGGGTCTTGCGGAAATCTGAAGAAACTGCAAGAATCTCTCTCCACGCGATGGTTACAACGAGGTGTACGAAGCACCCTCGCATAGCGCGAGTCCGCAAACAAAATTTGGGATCTCAACCGTTCGCCTTAAGTGCTTTTCTCGCGGGTGCAATGCGATCTTTTAGCAGACTATCATCTCGATCGACGCCCGGACTTTCGATAAACCATATTTTGCATCGCACCCCACTATGAAATCTTAAAAGTGTATGAAACTCATTATATTTAAAACAAATGCGATGTCAGAATATCGTCTTTATTCACACGATTCAAACGACGGCCCCACTTGGACGGCTGGCGTGCGACAGACGGCATACTTCTTGCATTCGTCGTCTGCTGCAGGCATATCTTGAGGACCGGAAGTTGCAGTCGTAAATATTTCAGAAACGAGCGATTACCGTAACACTTCTGTCCAAACATATATGACATTCAAGCTTTCTACATCTGTGATTTTTATAACTTTAAATCCTACTCCTGATTTTTGAGCGGTCGGGTTTTCGTAGCGAAACGGAGCCACATGTATTCGTCCATAACAACAACCCTAGCAACGGTTTGTTTGGACCCATGACGTCACACTTACGGAGTCAATGGCAGATAATCCGTCTCAACATCGAAGGAGATGCCACGCACATACTCGTCGAACCTCTGTACAGCCCAGGTGACCGCCAAAGCCTCCTTCTCTGTCTGGCTGTAGCGCTGCTCGGTTGTTGTCAGGGATCTTGACGCAAAGGCGACAGGTCGTCTCTCTCCTGTCGGTTGAGTCTGGAGCAGCACCGCGCCTAGGCCGAAGGAGCTTGCATCCGCAGAGACCGTAGTCGGGTAGGCTGGGTGATATTTTGCCATACAGCGGTCGGATGTCAGCAGCTTCTTGAGAGCATCAAAGGAGACTTCCTGTTCATGCGACCAGGTCCACTCCGTGTTCTTGCTAAGTAGAGCCCTGATCGGTGCTGTCACTTGGGCCACGTGTGGGAGGAAGCGGGCCAAGTGATTCACCATGCCTAGAAGTCGGCGCACCCCAGCGACGTCCGTTGGTGGGTCCATGTTTTGCACGGCGGACAGCTTGCCGGGATCGGGCCTTATACCTTCCGCCGAGACAACAACTCCCAGGAATGACACTTGGGACACTCCAAAACTGCACTTCTCCCTGTTGAGGGTGACGCCGGCTTCGGAGAGACGCAACAGCACCTGCTGCAGGCGTTGGTCATGTTCCTTCTTCGTTCTGCCGAAGACTAGGACGTCGTCGACCATGTTGACTGTTCCGTCTAAGCCCTCCAAAATCCATGCCATCTGTCGCTGGAAAAACTCTGGGGCTGACGTGATGCCAAATGGGAGGCGGCAAAAGCAATAACGCCCAAACGGCGTAATAAATGTCGTAAGCTCTTGAGAGTCCTGGGTAAGCTTGACCTGATGGAAGCTTGAGGTAGCATCGAGCTTCGAGAAGACTGCTGCATCGCCCAGAAGTCCCAGGACTTGATCGACAGTGGGGAGCACATGACGTTCTCTCAGGACAACTTGATTCAGCTTGGTAAGGTCCACACAGAGGCGGTAGCCTCCCGACGACTTTGGAACGACGACCAGTCCAGCGCACCAAGGTGTGGGGTTGGTGACACGCCGAATGACTCCGTCTTGCTCCAGCTTGGCCAGCTCTGTTCGCACCACCTCACGCAGGGGTATCGGAATGCGGCGTGGAACACTAAGGGAAAACGGAACCGCATCTGGGCGTAGACGGATCTTGTACTCCTCTTTGAGCGTGCCGAGGCCTTTGAAAAGTCCCTGCGGCACCGGTACTTTCATGTCGTCCAAGAACTTCACCACACCCAGAGCCTGGATGGCTGGGAACCCTAGCAGGGGTACGGAGAGGGACTTGATTACGTACAGACGCTGATGACAGGTCTTGCCTCGCCACAGGAGGGTAGCCATGAAGGACCCAACGACTTTTAGCGACTGGTCTCCTGGTCCCGTCAGCAGGTCGTCGACCTTGTCCAGATGACGAGGTAAGTTCGGGAAGGCTTCCGAAACAGCAGACACCTCCGCGCCGGAGTCTACCTTGAATCTCGCCGTGTAGTTGTCGACAGTGACCTCGACGTACTTGGCCTTGGCCTTCTCAGTCTCGAGGATTGCGTGGAGCTGTAAGGTCGCCACCTTGCTCTGCTTTCGTTTGCGAGCGCGACAGACGTCCGCGAAGTGGCCCTTCTTCCTGCAGTAGTTGCACAGAGACTGCCGAGCAGGACAGTCGGAGCGTGCGTGGGGGCTCGACCGCAGTAGCTGCAGGAACCCGAGTCGTTATCGCCACGTGAAGACACAGCTGACGCGTCGTCTGACCGTTTCGTTGTCTTGCGTTGGTGCGTCGGACCACGACGAGACTTCGTAGCGTCAACGTTGACGGTGAGCTGGCCTGACTCACTCCCACGAGCAGTCTTTTCTTTTTCGGCGTCTTCGGCCTGCCTCGCCTGCGTCCACGCGTCCTTGAGGCTGAGCTTCGCGTTCCGGCAGAGTTGGTCGGACAGGCGTCCGTCGCAAAGACCGACAACGAACCGGTCGCGAACCAGGCGTTCTTCGACATCGGCGGACGGGTAGTTGCACCGCTTGACAAGCTTGCAGAGCTCGGCGTAGTAACTGTCGACGCTCTCTCCCGGCTGCTGAACCCGCTTGTGGAACCTCGAGGACTCGTACACCTCGTTGAGGGGGTGCACGAAGTGTTCCGAGAAGCGCTTGACTACCTTGTCGTAGTCGTTCAGGGAGGCGGCGTCCAAGCCGAACGTGTCGAGAAGGACCCGAGCTTCGGGGCCCATACAGTAGAGAAGTGTCCGCACCTGAATGTCCGGTGGCGCTTGGCGAAGTCCGGAGGCATAAGCGTAGTCCTCGAATTGCGTAAGCCAAGCAGGCCAAGACCCGGTGTTGTCGAAGTTGAAACCAGCGGGCTGACGTAGGGAGACGCCCACCCACGTTGGAGCTTCTTGCGAGTTCGCCATGAGGACGGAGGGACGTAGGCCTAATGCGCTGTCGTGAGGACCGAAGGTACGTAGGCCTAGTGGACTGCTTCTGACACCATGTCGTGCCGGGCTGTGGCCGGCGGTCAAACTGCACGGCCCGGCAGCGGCGGCTAGCAAGCAACAGAGCCAACTGAACGTGCGGAGCGGGAAACCAAAAAGCATGTTTATCTCATGAGGCCATGGCTTTTTACAGAAGACGCGGGCACAGTGTTCGTAACCCAATTACCGGAAGTGTCCAAACTTGGCGCAAGCGCCGCCCACAACAATTAAGACAAATCATAAAATCGAAGTCTTTCTTACAAACAAAGAGGCCTACCCTTAGAGCAGACGCAGGGAACTGATGATAGATTTGAAGCAGGTACAGTACATTCTCCCTAAACCTAACACCACAAACGAGTTACCCAAATATTGTTCTTGGCAAATCAAAGCTAAATTGGTCATTGGAGCAGCTGGAACATCTTCGCCAGGCTAGGTCATCATCGGGTACCCAAACTTCACCACCTGGTTTGACTCTTAGGCTAAGGAGTAGCACAAACAACGCAAAAATGTAACATCTCCGGGCGAGATTAAATTTGGGGAGCACTTTGATATCTAAAACTCCTTGATGTGGTTGCTGTTTGTGCAAAGGCTCTTAACACGGATGAGTGCCTTGCATTAAAGCCAGAAAGGTATGCCCAACAGCTCAAGATCTATTCCACCGTTCCAGTGAGGTGGTTTGTGCCACCTGTGATAGCAGCAAATGTTGGTACAAGGAGTGTGCCTCGACACTATACATCGTTTCAGCTTCGGTCCAGACGCAGCCAATGATACGAGCGCGAGCATGTGGCCCTGAACGATGCTTGCACTGCACGAGAGTGCGTGCTTGGCAGGGACGCCGAAGCCCGCGGAGCTCGCGCTTGTAGCATCGGCTGCGTCTGGACTGAAGCTGAAACGAAGTATAGGCATTTATTATGTGTTAAAATGCGAATCCTTGGCGATGCAACAATTTTTGTACTTTCCGCAAATACCGCTTAAAACGGATCCCTGACGTTAATGACCTATGAAACACGCGTTCGTTTTTCACCCCACGCAATAGAAGTCCCAGAAAAAACTTAAAGAAAAACGAGCAGCGTTCACTCCCTCAACTCGCAGCCAGAACAAGCGGCCACGTGATCTGGAGCGGATTATATGCCGCCAATGTTGCTCATAGCCACGCGCTGGGGTTGGCAAAGCACAGGACACGCGCTGAGTTCCAGGCATTGTTATGGCTCGGCTATTGTCGTCGTTGCAGCGATTGGACACGGGCCACTACCCGAATGCTTCTCGAGCTAGTAATTATCACGAGCCCAAATCGAGTGCCCACGCAATGCTCGGGTCCAATCTATGAACCGCATTCAAATATCGTCATATGGGTGTACTGCGATCCCCACGTTACGTCATCAAATTTTGCAAAGGAGAGATTGAATGAAAACGCTCGCTTTTGTCCTTGAAATTACACCGCAACAAAGGAGTTTCTTGGCCAGTGGCGTTGCGTGTGAGTATCCTTGAGTCCCAGGTGTGCCAGTAAGCTCGTGTAAAGAGAAAAACATTCCAATTGAGTATCGTTGCACCGCTCCTTTAAGGTTAAACAGATGCTGCGAGCGAATTTAGCCAATTCAGCACTACCTGTGTGCCCTTGACTTTATGCTCGCATAACAAGGAATCAAATGCTGTGCTTTTGCTTCAGTGGCTCATAGAATCTGATGCAGTGCAACGTCATGTGAAGCTAAGTACATTGACTGGATTTCATCAGAATATCTCCTTGCCACACTGTCATGCCACTGCAACAAAGTAGGCAGCTTCAGAAGACAAATATGGCTAATTAGAAAACGTAAAATATATTTCGTGTCCTGCACTTAAAGGGATACTACAACAAAATTTTGGAGCTTATTTTTGGTCTATGCGTTTTCAAAGGAGCACTATCGCATCGGACGCACTAATATCTTGTAAATAAGACACGAAAATGAATTTTCAAAACAAATTAAATGATTAGCAAGGAGCACCTGGTGGATGTTGCTAAAGCCTCGTTTGTAATGCCCGTCTAGAAACCTTGACAGGTAGTAATGATAATTGTCTCGCCTAGAACTAAACATGTTTTGAACCTGACATAATCCCGTGAGCTCTACGGGTAGCACAAGAGATTGAGAGGGAGGAATTCTCTTGTGTGTGTCCGACGCGTCGCTATTCTCCCTCTCCAAGATTATAGAAGATTAACCTGTCACTCAAAATTCACACAAATGCAGCTTTGTGGTTAGTTGAGGGAGCTCTGATCGTTGGCGTAAGCTTCGACCACTCGGTAGCTGAAAAGGCTAGGGTGTCTTGACGACGTCAGCCTCGCCGCTGGATGTGAAGTGCTTGCCGCTGGCTGCTCTCGAGCACGTGCCAGAGTGGGCCGTTTTATAACAAAAATTCAGCCATCAGGCTCAAAATAGAAACGTGAGAATGTCATTTACGGATATTGTGGATCATATTCAGTCTATTTCTGAACACGACGGGTATATTTCAAATTTTGTCGAAGTATCCCTTTAAAATGTTTCCGTACCACGTAACACAGACACTTCAAGATTTTTTTGCCCAACCAGCGCTCTGCACTACATTCCGTTTCACCTTAGCCAGGGCGCAGCGGATGTTACGAGTCATCAAGCAAATCCACCTTCGTGCGAGTGTCATGTGACCTTAGACAGCAGGCGCAGCGACACGCGCCATGTGCTATGTTAAAAGAGCACGATTGGCTGGGAGTTGCTTTTAGCATCCGCTGCATCCGGACATAGGGTGAAACAGAGATACCATGCAGCCACATCCTACCAGGTGAGAAATAAGGGCCTGATTTTGTTTCTTCATATGCACACACTTAATGAACAAATTAATCACCCATGCTAGTAGATTTTTTTAAAACTAATCCATTCAATTGTGCTGAGTGTCACTGCAATGCAACACAAAAATTGAGGGCTGTATTTTTGATATTACTTATATACTTAAAATATTACTTTAATACTCTGATTTCAGTTTATAAAGTCCAACCCAGCCAAGTTCTGGAGGTCCATCCTTCCTAAAAGTTACCCACCTCATAGTTTTATTATTCATTAACAATGTATTACCGCTCAAGAGGATGTCTAAAATGAGTTTAATGATTAATTTGATCTCTCTTTATTCAATATAATTGTCACGATGCTGCTTTTATTTCACAGTGTCAGTACATATTGAATATTTTAGTCAGTGTTTTTGGTGTTCATAACTTACTCTTAAAACTTGATTGCAAGAATAGTTCAGGCCCTGATGGTATTCCTAATTAATTTCTTAATCGCTATTCTTCTTGGACATTTCGATGCATGACTATAATATTTGAAAGTCTTCTTCAGCTGCCAGTGTAGTCAGACTTTGTAAATCAACAAGAATAGTTCTTTTGTTCAAATCCGGTGGCAAGCAGGGCATTCGAAATTATAGGCCCATTTCACTTACATCATTCTCCTGTAAACTCCAAGAACATATAGTTACAAGCATATATCTGAGCACCATAAAAGTACTCATGTGCGTTGTCCTCAACAGCATGGTTTTCGTCGTAATTTTTCGGTTACCACGTAGTTCATAAAATTCACCCACGAGATTTCATTGTCTTTAGATAAAGGAGGCCAAATTGTTGCCGATTTTTATTGACTACGCGAAGGCCTTCAAGAAAGTTTCCCACTCAAAGCTGCTTTTAAAATTAAAAAGTAATACTTAAGAATCAGTTGATTACTTGATTGAGATAGCGACTATTCATAGGACAGAACACAGTTTGTTTCTGTCGGGAACGTTACCTCTTCAGATGCCATGGCTAGTTTAGGAGTTCCACAGGGATCTGGTTTCGGGACTCTTTTATTTATTGTTTATATTTCTAGACATTCTAGACTCTAAACTTTCTAGACTCTCACAACCTTCTTTTCGAGCATCAGCACGGCTTTCGCAAGTCATACTTATGCGAAACGCAACTAACAGCTTTTCTTACTGACGTTTACTCAAACTTTGATTCTAATAAGCAAACTGACGCCATATTTATTGATTTCTCCAAGGCATTTCACAGGGTCCCTCATCAACGTCTCTTACTGAAACTTAGAAATACTAATATCCATCCCTCAGTTGTCAAATGGATCTCCGAATTACTCACAAATCGCACCCAGTACTCATCTATTAACAACACCAAATCTACCACCTGCACTGTAACTCCCGGCGTCCCCCAGGGAACCGTTCTTGGCCCCCTTCTATTTTTAAATACATTCATGATCTCTACCTCAACATCTCCTCTTCAATACGTCTGTTCGCCGACGACTGTGTAATTTATAGACCTATTAATTCAAATCACGATAGTCTAATTTTGCAGAATGACCTCGCACTTATAACTCAGTGGTGCCACAAATGGCAAATAACTTTAAACTTCAATAAATGTAAATCTCTATCATTCACCCGCAGTTCACATGTTTCATCCTTTTCTTATCACCTTTCCACTATCCCAGTAGCTACCTGTTCCTCATATAAATACCTAGGCGTTCACCTGACCTCTGATCTGTCATGGACTACTCACATAAATGCTGTCACTGCCGATGCTAACCGTACTCTCGGATTTTCTTCGCTGTAACCTCATACTAGCTACACCTTCAGTAAAACTACTAGCTTATACAACCTTGGTCAGATCTAAACTTGAATTTGCTTCATCCATATGGTCACCATGGCAATCATATCTAACTAACAACCTTGAATCCGTTCAAAACAGAGGTCTTCGTTTTATTTACTCTGACTACTCCCCATACACTAGCATATCAGGATTACGCAAATCAGCTAACCTTGACTTACTTTCTTTACGTCGAAGGGTGTCACGTCTCACTCTTCTTCACAAAATCTTTTACCACAACAACCATCTAAAAGATTCTCTACTATCACCTCCCTACCGTATTTTCCCTCGTTTTGACCACTCATGTAAACTGCGCTCAATTACTTCGTCATCTGTCTCTTATAAAATGTCGACTCTACCATCTGCTATTGACGATTGGAACTCATTACCTGACCTCATTGTAAACATGACTGACACTAACAAGTTTGCTGCAGCCGTTAACCTCTTTCTTTCTGAAATACAAGTATAGGTTACAGTGTGTTTTTTATTAACTATTTTTGTTGATGTTTTTATTGTGTTCACTCCCTTGTATAATGCCCCCTGGGGCCCTCAAGGAAAATAAATGATGATGATGATTAAAGATGTTGTTGGAAGCTTGCCCTTAAAATTCGTCTTTATGCCGATGATTGTAGCCTGTATAACGATATTGGTACCTTAAATGATCAGGTGCCGCTTAACGAGTATTTCGTGCGCTATCTTTAACTGGAGCAAGAATTGGCAAATTAATATTATTTTTGGAAATACTGTGTTTACGAGGTTAACAAATAAAACATAACCTTTAATCTTTCGCTACGGGAGTAACGAGGCAATTTTAAATGAGGTTCAGAAGTTTAAATATCTAGGAATAATATTTACATCTAAGCTTAAGTGTGACAAGCACGTTAATTTTATCTCTTCCCGTGCCCTTAAAGACTGGGATATGTTAAACGAATTCTGAAATTTTCGACGAAACAAGTGAAGTTACTAGCTTACAAAACACTTATTTGACCTATTTAAGGGTACGCATTTGTAGTCTGAAATACTTATTTAAATGTGGGTATTAATCTGCTTAATTCGATCCAGGCTAAAGCCGTCCGATTTATTTTTCACCGCCATCCTCCATGTCATCCTTAGGGATTGATTCTCTTTCCTTCAGGCGTACAACTGAGCGACTAAAACATTTAGATAAGAGTTGTAAACAAGGATTGTGGCATTAAACTTAGTAAATATATTTCTTTCTCACTTCGTACACGCACAAGACAATCGCATCCTTGATCCATTATTACATTTCAGCCTCACGTCAACCGTTTTCAAAATTGTTTTTTCCCGCGCACAATATAATGTTGGAATAAACTAGACGGGTCAAATCGTATGTCCCTCATTATGATTTTGTTTCATCAATTCCCACAATTACTTTTGATTAATGTGCGACTGTTCTTTTATGTCTGCTAATTTTTGTGTGATTTTGTCTGTATATTGTTCTGTATATATCTTACTTTTGTACTTTATTGTGTTCTTTCTCCCCATTCCAGCAATGACTTCCATTGAGGTCATTTCTACAGGTTGACTGTGTTCTTTAAACAAGCTATTTATTGTTCAACATCGCTCAAAAAATGTTAAAAATCTATTGGTGTCGGCGAAATGAACTATTCAAAATTGTAAATAGCTCTCTAAATCTGGAAGTTTCAATCAGACACTCCCTGGAAGCCATGAAAAAAGAATCACTGAATATTAGCAACATATTACCCTCGTCATTTCGTGCAAACTTTTCGATGTACGGACGTTTCGTTTATCTCTTTGGACCCCAAATAGTTGAGTTGATATGATAGTAAATTAATTCATGAATCGGTTACAACCGGCGTTATCGAGAAGAACCTGCTGCTTTAAAATTGAAAAGAAGGTATGCACAGTCAAGCAACAGCACTTCCGCAATAGCAACGTTAGAAATGCACGGGTTTGGAAAGCTACAACTGGTGAAAACGATACGTAACGTGAGTGAAATATGACAAGCCATTTACCTAGACATAAAATACAGAACTCACCAGATTTGTCGAGCATGCAGGGACAATACATTTTTAAGTTGGCGGCGGATGTCTTCGATGCTCCGACCGTCGTGCTGACGGTGCGCAAGTCAGGCTTAGGTATGTGATGTTGCCACTGCCTTCGACTTCTATAGGTGTGAACTTTGGTACCAGCCATGGCCAGGGACAGCCCACTCGGACGTCGGCACTCATTGTGGCAGTCATTACAAGAGACAAGAAGAGGTCCGGTGATGCCCTCTCAAAATGGGCGTCCTCGCCACGTCCACCAGGCACGAGTTCTGTCCCATATCTTGAACCAATAACTAAATGACACTCATATATTTAGCACAAAAAGATGCACCCACTTGCTACATGTCTTATTCCCACTGTTTTACGGTGGAATGTAAGTGGAGCAGAAGAAAGGGCTTTTGAAATGCCAGTCTTGAAAACTACCAGTCTTTCTTAGTGAATCTCGGATTCGTTGTTCAGTCTGAGGGACGGGGGAGAATGGAAATAATAAAAGTTCATTTTCGTGTTTTTTTAAGTGATCCATGTTCGGGAAAAAAGAGTGCAATCGTTGTCTGGTAACCTGCTTTTTTGTTTTGTTTATTTGACTGTATGTCTCTTTGTGGAAGTTCAGTGATGGCGGCAGTCTGTCTCAAATTTCTTGGTTTACGAAGATTCATGAAACTAAAAAAACAAAAATGGCTGAGCTATAGATGGACCTTTTTTTAATCTTTTCCTTGAACTAAAAGTTTTTTTTTCTGTAGCGCAGTTTGGGCACTGAAAACAGGTCATTATTCGTTAGCGTACCTGCACCCGACTGTTACCAAGTGAGGACGTCACAAAATAACCCCCCAAATAATCAAAAAGAGTTATCGACGTCCTAATCTTCGTTAGTATATTGTTTTTTTGTATACCTTTTGACTTAAAAAAATACCTCCTTCCTCAAAAGAAAACAAGAAAAAAACCTTTAAGGAGCTTCTGTTTTAGTTCTACTAATGCAAAATCAGACGGCGGCATTCACTCTGAAAAGAACTCGTTCAAGGAACGCAGTTCCTTGGAACGCTGTTCTGTACAACACTGGTTTCGGGATGGGCGGTTGTTTTGAAAATAATTCCGTGCTTTAATAAATTGAAATTAATTGAAAGCTGCGACAGAGGTTAGCAACCTCTTGTTGCGAACCTCCGTCAAGTTAGTGCACCCAGATTAACGCAAAGAAAACTGTCCACCTAGACAGCAGTCCAGGAAAACAGCGCTTTTGGTTCAGTTGTCTACGATATACTTACAAGTTTATTTTTTTTTACAATTGTCTCTTACCTTCATTTAAGCATGTATAAAAAAGCATGTGTGCATAAAAGAACAAAAAAAAAGAAGGATGCATGCGTTGGAGTTTTTTAAGAGGAACGAATAAACCAACCCAACGTTTGGCTGATTTTTGTTTTCATGTTAATAGCCATTTACGCGGCAGGAGAAGCAACTGGCGCTTTTTCCGTCCGCCGAAGTGGGAACATCTGCCGTTTTATGCTCCCGCCATATGTTGCCAGCTCTGCCTCATTTCAATCTCACGAAATGTTTTGTTTAGTTAAAGGGATGTAGATTCGAAAATACTAGGTGAGTGTCGACCTCCATGTGCATTTGCCAGGTGCAGCGTAGTGCACTGGCAAAATGTTTTATCTACATAAAAATGTCGCCACACTCTGGCATATAAAACGGTGATCACTATTTTTTATTCAAGTATCTTCGGGATTATGACTGGAGAAGTGTCAGTTTTTTAAGTGTTGAATCATAAGCTTACACACTTTCTACTATTGTTCAAGAAAGCATGCAAATATTCATACCAAAGAAGGTACCTCGTAAAAGTGACTTTCCCTTATGGTCTTCGAAGGAACTAAGACATTGATTAAGACGCAGACTGCAGTATCATCGTCTCTACATAAAAACTAGACATGCCGATTGTTAAACGAGATTTAGACTATCTCGTGCACTGGCAAAACGATTGTATCAGCAGAATACGCAACATTATGCTGACATTGTGGAAAACTGATTTAGCACTCAGCCGCAGTGTATATTGAAGTTTGTCAAAGAAGGCAACAAAATGACTCGCTAATAGTTTGGCGAGTCATTTTAGCGCCTGTAATAGTACGAATCGCGAGACTTACGTACTTGTACAAGTACGTAAGTTGTACGTACTTGTACAAGTTGTACTTGTATCGTACAACGTATCATACAAAGTACTTGATACGATACAAGTAATATTTGTTGTACTTGTATCGTACAAGTACAACAAAGTACTTGTACGATGAAGTACTTTGTTGTACTTAATCGTACAACAAAGTGCGATAACTTTGTTGTACCAACAAAGTTATCGCACTTTGTTGGTACAACAAAGTGCGATAACTTGAAGAAAAAAAGGAGAAAAGAAAAGGGAAAAAAAAAGTCAGGATGAGATGTATCTTGGCTAAAAGTTCCAGTGACGTGTGCAGTTCCGGAAGACGTGTGGGAGAGATGCTATATAAACGACTGTTCTAATAAACTTTAGTAGCTGCGTTTGAGACGTTTGTGTGTTGTCCCCTTTTTCGTCCGTCGTCTCCGGGTTTCAAAATGTGTAACATCAACCAGCTCGCCTGCCTTCTTACCTTATCTTCAATAATGTCATGCTTTGCGTTGCCTAAAAATGAACTGAGCCCAGACTGCCTTGCGCACCGACAGCACCGACACGCTCATGCAAGCTCCCATCGTCTGCTCGCCGTTCGGTTGTCTGCTCAGGTCCTGCGGTCTGCCCCGTCTGCCCTCTATCACGGTTGACTGTCGATACAATCGGCGCACCAAATCAAGTGTTGGTGCGAACGCGCAGTCTCATCACCGCGGAGAAAAACGAAAACGTGTTTGAAGCAGGGCTTGTGCGGCTTTCTTAACCCGCGGGGCCTTTTCAGCGTTCGTGCGTACGACGACTGACACGCTCGCTTTCCAAAAGAGCGATATGGCGACTCGCTTTAGACGACGCTCCCAACGCGGCGTCGAGAGCGTCCACCACACGCCGACTTCCTGCCGGTCAGGCAAGTGTAGGGCTCCGAATATCACGTGTTCGACGCGGATTCAGTGGAAGTCCGCCATGTAAATAGAGGGCAAACAACCGCTATGCATGGCAATGCCACTGTAACGTGGTTTTCGTACCGTATTCTCATGGCGACGTTCATTAGCTTAATTTCCTGATTCCGATGAAAATTACCCGAGACTGCGTAAAATATGGGGAACTTACGAGAAAAAAATAGCAGGCAGGAAAAGGATGGTTTTAATAGCCGAGAGACTTAGAGACAATTTCGTGACCACGCCTACTTTCGCTACACTTCGCTCCATGCATGAAGTAATACGGACGCGACCTCCTGCCCACTGTAAACTCTTAGCCGCCCGCACTAGTGCAAAGAGTGAATCACCATGTTCCTCGTAGCGAACCACGAATAACCAAGAAAGTGCTTCTAAGTTCTTTTGTTACCGATCCAAATAGGGAAGGCACAAATTTTTTCAAAATAGCTGCAATATGGATGATCCTCGGCGCCCGTGGAGCGAAGGCTCGCGCTGTAGAACAGAGGAGTTCTGTGTTCAATCCCCACCCCAACGAGTTTCAGTCTGGGTGAGAATCGTATCGGCGTTCGGTCGTGTATATCTACCACGCTGCGCACGTTAAACAGCTCAGTCTAGAGGTTGTACCGCGCTGGCTAAAATTTTGTATCTACAACAGAGACGCCAGACACCTATTGGAACTGACTAGCTTCAGACTGCAAAAATATACACACAACCACTACTTTGAATGATATTCGTGAGCAACAACACGAGGTTGGGTCTGCAACGCGTAATTTTGATTTTGTGAAACACGAGCAATATGAGAGCATTACTTTATACTTCCACGTCAGGAAGGTGTAAGCCAGCATTTTCATTTTGAAGCCGACCACCCAGGTACTAGGGAGAGAGATTCTCACACCGCGGAATTACGATTGCTGAGAGTTGCGAATTGTGCAGAAACTGCACAGCTTTTGACAGCTGGCACACTTTGGAAAGGGGTCTCCGATAGAAGTCATACGTGTGCAGGAAGTTATCTTGTCGTCTTTAATGCCTTGAAAGAGAGGAGATACCGAATACGACATTGATGAACAGGACTGGCGACCCACTGAGGCTCAAAGTGTTTGTCTGGCAAATCATCAATCACCAATCATCCATCATCACCATCCTGATTTCAATGTTCTCATGCTGTATCTTCTTAACGTTAACGGCAACAGGCGAGCAGACGCGTTCGAGTCAATGGATTTTAGCTCACTGCTTTGCCTGGCACGCGGCCGTGGATGTAGCCATTCTTGGGCAAATAAATTATTTTTTCACTTGTCGGACCCTAAAAAAGTGAGAACAGTGCTTGGCTAGCGATAGGGAACCAAGCTCTGGTCGTTGTGCTACTATCAAGAGCCAAGCAAAGATGTGAGGTTCTTCTCAATTTATTCAATAGAAGATGACCTTCATAGAAAAGAAAGCACCATAAAAACCAGCATATTTCTTTTTTTCTGCTACAAGTTACTAAACGTAGAAAAACTGCAGTAGTCCTTCGTTTAACAACATGACGAGGCATAGTGCCTCGTCAAGCTGCCCTACTGCCGGTTGTTTCCTGTTCTCATACTCAAGCGGTTTACTCTGGTAGTAAAACAATTGAAAGCCACCTTTACCTACAATGTCCTATAATGCAGGAACTGCAGCATTTAAGAAGCAATCGTATCCGATTTGCTGTAAATACATTAAGCAGTCCTTTCGAGGAGTAATGAAGCCATACTTGTATCAGCTTCGCAGCAAAATTCAACGCAGAAGCTGATTAGCTGCATAAATCACTTAACATCAATTTACCCGCAAGATGCAGCGGGGAAACTATATGGGTCTAATGGCCGCATGGCGTTATTTTTCCGTTAAATTAAGCGCGGAAATTGAATTGGTGTATAGGTCACATGCCGTAAATTTGCCCACTGAATTTAGTGGGAAAACGGAACTGGTGCATAGGTCACTTAACGTCAACGAAACTTTGACGTCAGTTTTCCCTCTAAATGTTTGCGCGGAATACACGTACAGACGGATGCACACACGCTTGGGACAGTGTGGTGTGTGTGGGGGAGGGGGGGGGGCTCCGTTGAAAAGCATTTGGTGTTATATTAAATTTAAAGGAATTAAAAGCTGCAACAGAGTTTCACAACGCCTTGTTTAAGTTGGTAGTCCCAGATTAACGCATACAACACTGGCCGAATTTACGGCAGTCCAGCAGAACCGCGTTTTTGGGCCAGTTTTGGGGAAATATTTACAAGTTGTTTTTATCGTTGTTTAGTAAGGGCTAAATAACAACCTTTACAATTTTATATAGATATATAAAAGACTTATGTTTTCAGGTGGTTTTAAAATGAACGGATGTGCAAATCTCATGTTTGGCGGATTTTGTGTTTTCAAGTTAATTTCCATTGATGCTACAGTAGAAGCAGCTGGTGCTTTTCCCGGACGGCGCAGTCGGTACATTTCGCGTTTTATGTTCTCGCCATAGCTAACTCTACCTCAATTGGGTTTCTCGAAATCTATTTGCTAAAGCTAAATAGATGTGGCTTGAGAAAACAATTGTCAGTGACCTTTGCCATCGAAGTGCTGTACTGCATCGAATGAATGATAGGGAATTAGTGACGGAATTGGTGCGTCACGTGCCATATATTTTTCTCTTTAAATTTAGCGAGAAAACAAAATGGCTGCATAGGTCCTGTGACGTCAGGGAATGTTCCGGCGACTTCCCCGCTAAATGTATCGAGGAAATGTGATTGGTGTCTACGTCCCAAGACGTAAATTTTTCCGCCAATTTTAGCGGGATAACTGAATTTGTGTATGGGTCAGGTGACGACAATTTTTCGCTAATTTTAGCGAGGAAACTGAACTGATGTTTTGGGTGCAAGACGTGAATTTTTTGTCCTCTATAGTTTAGCGTGGAATCTGAGTTGTCGGTCACGGGACGTCACTTTCCAGCCAAACTTAGTGGGGAAACGTAATTCGTGTAAAGGTCACATGGAGTAAATTTTTCTGATAATTTTAGGTGGAAACTGATTTGGTCTCTATGTAACCGTGACTTGGGGTCACGTGACATTATCTTCCCTCTAAATTTAGCTGACAAGAATGAATTCGGTATAGGTCTCGCGATATCCAGTTTCTCGCTACATTTAGCAAAAAATGCACAGACGCCCGGACGGACGGATGGACGGACAAGCTTTTTGGGATTGGGGAGAGGGAGGGGGGTAGCGGTAAAAAGCGTTTTATGCTTTAAAACTACAGAAATGCCGGGCTCCAGCAGCACCTGCCAGGTGCAGCGAGATTAATCGAGCATCCGGCCGTCGTCTAGCGCAGCCGCCTGCGCAAAGCTGTTTCATGGTCTGCGGGGTTCGCAACTCACTTCATCCGAGGGCGATGATATTTCATAAGCACACGTGCAGGATGACAACTAAGACGGACAGCCACACTCTAGAGTGATAATTTGTCACTCGGAGAAATAGCCATTCTGCAAAACTTGTCAAGACTACACTCATATACACAGAGATGCATATGTACATTTAATTTTGAAGCGATTGAGACACCATGCCTCCTTAACGCTCAGAGGAGTTCGGTCACCAACGTCGACTAAAATAGACCAAACGGCAGTATAGGCAGCAAAGCATCAGTCGGCCTTGCATCGTGATGATTGCTGTTTCTCCAAAAATTAGCAAAACCAATAACTTTCTTGAAATCACGTCAGCTTCTCATTATTAAGTAACAATTTGCGCAATATAATAACAACTTAAGAGGGGTTCGGTGCGCACGGTTGTTTCTTAGCACTGTGCCGACGCCGCTACGCCATTTTTTTCGCAATCCAACGTGGGGGTCTGGATAAATTTGATGACACTACTATACGGATCTTTGTTTGGGGGGTTCAAATCTCAAACAGGGAGGTTATGCGTGACGAAAATGTTGGTTGGACGTTCATAATTTCCCATTTCGTCCAAAGGACTTTTCATCTCTTTGCTGGGGCGTGCCACACACCCTACCTTCAGTTTTGCACGAAAACCGCAGATTTTTAGGATAAAATCAATTTTCGTGTTCTTTGTTTTAATAGAACTCGGCAAAGTAAGTTTAAAATTGAGACCTCTTGAGGTAACAACATATTTGCTTGTTTCACATTGTTTGTTAAACAAGTTTTTCTCTAAGTTTTTAATCACGTAGGTGTTGATAGGATGATTGACGTCTAAATCCTCCCTGCTAGCTTCGTGATTTTAATTGCGGCGCCAGAACTGAATCAGCTTGTGACTATTAATAAATCACCAACTTAAAAAAAATATCCTGAAAGAGTTGAGGTTAAAGGGGTTAACGTTTTTCAATCGTTCAATCGTGATCAATCTGTGTTGACCTACCAATGCCATATTTAATATATTTCCAACGCTAGTAGGAACAGTTTGAATAGGGTTTGCTACAAGCGTAGAGGTAAAATGTTTTCGGATAACCGTGTCAGCTAATGTGCTTTTACATAATGCTCGTAATATTCACTAGGTCATAAAAAAGATTTTTGATTGTGAATATTGGTCGATATTGCTCGGCCCACCGTACTTTATTCCGAAGACGTCTGAATTTTTGTCCCTTTGAGATATTGAGAAAGGCACGCTTGCAGAAGAAAGGCGCGGATTAGAGCTTTGGAGTTTGTGAAAGTTACAAAAGTACACGGTATCATACGCTATAAAATGAAGCATCGTAGCACAGGGTACGAACAAAAAGAAAGCCCTGCTCAAACGAAGACTACGTGACAAGGGGGAACCTTTTGTGACGTCATTGATAATTTGATTAATGCACCTTCTTGCGGATGAACCGGTAATAAAAATATATGAACCATACGACCTGTTTTTCATAACACTATTTATAAACCCTACATAAAATCCGTGAAAATTTTTAGTTTAATTAACGAACTTTAGAATTTGAAGTGAATCGAGAAACGTTCATCATTTTATACCCATATTGTGCACATAAAGCACACCAAATCATTGTTGGTGCTGTGAGCAACATACATTTATTTCAAATACCGCTAATTGAAAAAGTACAAGGGATACTGTTGTGTGAGAAAGAAAGAGAAGGGGTAGGGGGTGACAGCTAGCGACGGAAAGAATCGGTGTATAGAAATGAAATAAAATGATGACTAAAAATTTTTGGAATAACATAACATTCCTCCGCCAGTGAAAAAGGAGGAAAGAAAATGTCACTTTTGTACAGAACAATTTTGACCGGGACATAATGCAAAAATTCGACATATGAAAAACACATGCCACAACAATACACTGAAATGCGATCTAGGAAGTTCATAGGTGTAATACAATACGATTAAAGCCACTTACAGCAATTACCAGTTCAAACTACATATGTACACTCCAGACAACAGGAGTTAAAACTAAAGCTATACTGAATATGAAACATCAAATAATAATCTTATCATAAATAAATAACGGGCCCAGGTATAAATATAAGCAAAATTTACACATGTACAAACTCTACAAACTAACACGCAGTTTCCAATCCGTATTACCTGTCGCCGCTCCCGGTAAGAGCTTCTTAGCGAAGGAGATGAAACATTTTCGCTTGCCGGAACCACTGCGATGGGTGTGTTGGGGAAGCTGCTTTTCACCCTAACACTAATCAGTCGTTTTGGTAGCTGTATAACGTCGACCCGACAGTGCCCTCATCAGCAGTGGACTGCACTAAAAGATATTCCACGGCTCTTGAAGGTGCAGACCGGACTGCAACCTCCTGGTCAGCGACGACGGGAAGAGGCTCAAAGTCAAGTGAACTGTCGGATTTCCTGAAGACGAATGTTATAGTATGCTTGAATATGCCGCTGGTTTTCTGCAAGAAAGGCGGTAGTCAGCTTAAACGTATTCCAAACTCTCCCGTCATCAAGGCGAAAAGTCCAACGTCCAACGTTTTCTAATATTCAGTTGGATCGCTGAGCCTGCTCTTGTTATACAAGTTTTCTTCTTTGGTAGTTGTCAGAGACAGTTTCCCTCTGCCTCACACCGACGAACTGCTTAACTCTCTGGCTAGCGCAGCCCTCTTCTCAAAGCTGGATCTTGATTTTGCTAACAATGAGGTCGAGTAGCATCCAGACAGCCGAGATCTAACAGCCTTTATTACTCCTAAATGGACCTTCCGTTTTAAGAGAGTACGTTTCGGTCTGGCTTCCCTTCCAGCTACATTTCAACGTTTCAGCAAATTATGTCTAAAATTTGGCAAGGCAGCGACGGAGTTTTTTACATAGAAAATATTGCCTCGCGCGCAGCTGGCCAAGTAGGCAGCGCGCGCGTGGCGTAACAATTATCGTGCCTGCCTCCAACGCGAAAAGCCCGGGTTCGGTTCCTGTGAGCGACGTGTCTTTTGTTTATCCCTGCAAATTAGTGTTCTGGTAAATTCGAGAATCTTGGTGCTTGTTCGAGGTCCGAATGTTCTACGCGTTGAACTTTCTGCGCCGATTATTCCAGAAGCCCACGAGTGTACATAAGGGGATTTCCGTAGCGAGCCAGGGTAAATTTCGCCCCAGCGTTTGACTCTGCTCTTACGCCGACTCCGACGCCCGCGACGCTCTGCTGTTACCTTCTGTTTCCTTTTATTTTTGGGCACAAGTTCGCCCCCATTAAACATTTAGTTTGCTTCAGTTTTCATTGCTTCATTAACTGTCCAATATTGACGATAATGCAATTAACGCAAAGGTGCAAGCGAGGTGCTCAAGAATGATGATAATTTTATTTTTGGAGAAGAAAAATAAGGGAGGAAAGGACAATCACAAATCTTTAAATAAAGCTAGGTGACTGATGCGAATCCGCAAGAATCAGCGGATTCGCATCCGCAACCACAAGAATTGACCTTGCGGTTCTGCAACCACAAGAATTGATTCTAACGGTTCTTGAAACCGCAAAAATCTTCCTCGTCCTGGTATTGAACCAGGGACCTCTCTATTTCAAGTGGAGCGCTCTACCAACTGAGGTAACCAGGAGTTAAATGTCAGTTAAGGAAACGGTTTTTATCAGCTGCCACCTGTCTAACGCCAACAAGAGTAACGGCCTGCATTTTAATGCTATGATGATAATGCAATTATTGCAAAGGTGAGAGCGAGCTGGACAAGAATGACGATAATACCCCTGGAGAAAAGGAGCAAGCACAAAGGACAAACACAAATCACCAAACAAAGCCAGGTGACTGATGGGCGACCGAAAACGTCCGCCTGGCCCTGGTATCGAACCAGGGACCTCTCCATTTCCGGTGAAGCGCTCTACCAACTGAGCTCACCAAGAGTTAGACGTCAGTTGGGCAAACGGGTTTGTCAGCTGCCATCAATCTAACACCAACAAGGGTAACTAACGGCCTGCATTTTAAGGTTATGATGATAATGCAATTAATGCAATGCTGCAAGCGTGCTCCCTTTTCCACTCATTATTATAGTTAGAAAATATTATTGTTTTTGGCAGATCTATCTCTCATCTCTCTCTTCTCTGAACTGTTCTGGAGTATATTTCCAACGACGCGTCTGGACGAAAAGTGCGTCTTGGTCGTTGAAGAACTGTCTTTCTTTGGTAACCAAGTGAGCAACCAAGGAATAGTTCCTCTGAAACAGAAAGTTGACGCCACCAAGCAGACACCAGTGCCAACGGATATTAATCAACTTAAATCGTTACTTGGTCTGAGATAGTATTACTCAACATTTATTCTCAGATTTTCGACAAAAGTTGAGCCGATTCGGTGGTTTTTTCGTAAAGACGTTCCTTTTAGTTGAGATTCAGGGGTTGTCGAGACCTTCAGACTGCTGAAATTTCTCCTGTTGTCCAGCCAAGTACTCAACATGTTCGACACTGCTCTTCCAATATTCGACAAAACGGCCGCTTCCGCATATAGCCTTGGAGCCGTCCTACAGCTACCATGTGGTAAACAAGTCAGTACAATCGCCCTCGCATCCCGCTTCCTCTGTCCAGAAGAACGGGAGTATTCCTTTGGGAAAAAAGAGGCAATTGCTTGTCTTCGGTCATGCGAGCGATGGCATACCTACCTTTGGGGCCGTCATTTAACTTTGTGTGCTGCCCACTAGGCTCTAGTTTCACCGCTCTCAACACCTGGTCAAGCCCGTTGTCCGCTGCGAATCATATTGCTCGTCCTTGCTCGCCCGCTGACGTACCACTCCAGATTTGAGTACCAGCAAGGCTCTGACAAACAAGTGACAGATGCTTTGTCACGCCTGCTAATAGTTAACACAAAATATGGAATGCCATTTGAAGAGATCCTCTCTTTCGTGACTTCCTGCGTCGCAAAAGAACAGCTGCAGTAAGCTGCGGCACATGACCCAGCTTTAAAACAAGTTGTGGAATGTGTGATATCATCGCGGCCACCAAAGAAGTGTTTAGTTATGGAAATGGCTTTATTATTTCATGTTTGTAAAGAACTTTCACTTGTGGACAGTATTCTAATGAGAGCCCTATTGAAAATCGCTCTGATGGGACTTCAAGATTTT
>JAZHYW010012474.1:0-41573 GCA_037355805.1 Ixodes ricinus
GCTCCGGGTTGCGCACCGGATTGCTGGTGCAACCCACAGCACTACAAGTCATGCTCGACATTGCCAAACGCGAGTCCGGCGAGTCTCTTCGGCTCCACGATACGCGCGTGAGCGAGCAGCACCGCTTCGCTCTCTTCCGCGCTGTTGCGGAAGCAATGCTGGAGTTAAATGAACCGCCTGGACGCTAATAAAAATTGGAGAACACAGGATAACGTGGTAAGCACCTCTTGCCGTCAGCAGAATCGCAGAATGCCACGGAAAACGAAGCGTCCGCGGCGTCCGTACGAGAGCGTAGGACTAGACCTAAGTCATAATCCAGTGTTGCTTCACTAGCTCGCCCGGTGCCAGCGTTACTGACCCGCTTTCGGGCCGCTAACCGAGCGGGGAGAACATTTTTAATATTGGTTTTAGTCGGTAACGCGGCGTCGGTTTGACGTGATATTTTGGGTATGACCGTATTTTGACTCCCTAAAGCGATATCAGTCATTTCGATAGGGTCGACTTTTTGAGTGGAGTTGCCCTTTAAGCTAAATATTTATTGAGTAGTCATTAGCCACTAGATACGCACTATGAAAATTAATATGCTGCAAAATATTAATTAAAAGTAAATAGTTAGTTAAAGTGACTGATAATATCTACAACTAATTCGCACAAACTTTACTTCTGATATGCATAAAATTATAGATATATTCAGAACCATCTTAATCGAAACTGCATTTTAGAGTCAATATATGGAAGCTTTCAAATCAGATAACAGAGTAACAGCTTTCCATTGATTATTGCCACAAAATCAAACACCTCCTGAAGTGAGCAGGTCGTTTAATTTCGTACATAATTATAGACTCAAATACATCGTGAAGTTTCAGCTCTTTTTGATAACGAAACACTGGTGCACCCTGAGAATGTCTGAAGAAAAAAGCTCCAACTTATCCCCTCCACTCGAACACACTACAAAACGTGTTCTAAAAAGTTCGTTATAATGACTTGCTAATTTTAATTTTAAACACCGTTACTGTTTTTCATTAGTTACAACTCCCCCCCCCCCACCCCTCCTCCCTTTTTTTGTCTTCTTGAGTTCTCAAACACGGTATGGGTCAATAGTTCGGGAGCCGCATTTCCGAACACCAAAGCAGATACACAACGAAATAAAATCGAGCAAACTTTTAATATGCAAGAAGCTGCTTTTTTCTTGGGCTGCTATGATGATATTTCATGTCGCACAATCTACACAGCAAAGACGGGAAAAATGGCGATAGAAAGCCAAGGCGTGCTCCAGCAAAGGAGTTATATTCAATCAATAATTAATTTGAAAATCGGAGCGTCGAACAGTTTCAGACTGACGCCAAACTCGAAACAGCCCCACCACCTCTCCATCCCGTGTTTCAGTGTTCATCGTTCATGAATGAAACTGGCGAAACTGGCAAGTTCGCATCGACTTTGCGCTTGTCTTGGCTTCTGGGTTTAGAGCCAGCATAATTTGGCGGAAATCGATACAGTAGTCACTGCTTTTCCACGTGTGGAGTCAAAGTGGAGATGGAGCCTTCCATCGTTCATGAAAAAAGAAACATCAATGTTTTAAAACATCTTTGCGGGATCCTTCATTTAACGAACACGTTCCTCGATATTTCACGAGAAATTATTATATGCAGAACGCTCGACTTTTAATATGCTCGCATAAAACATTCGCGACACTCTTAGTTTCAAATAAATGTGGCGAAGTTAGTAGTACTCGGCGAAGGTTGTTCACGCGTCCTGCGCAGAATCTTTACTATTGCTTAAATTACACGTTGGATTTGTCAGGACTGATAAGAAGCAACCACCTATCGTCTTGTATCATATCCCTAAATGTGCCTCTTTATCATTTCGCCTGTAACCATATCCCAAAACCAGAATGAGTTAGGATACACCTTGCGCAGAATCACAATTTCATTCCGATTGAAACACTCCTCCATCTGTTCACTGTTGCAACTGCTGCGAGTCTAAAACACACAACGTGAGCCTCTAAAGAATATAAAACTTGTTCCGTTTTTTTTTCTTCTTTTATATAGTGCCTTACATACCTTGAGGTAATTCGCGTGTATTCTCTACGGACACTTTTCGAAAGTCTGCCCTCAACTGGACGCTGTAAAAAGCATATTAAAGCGCGTCAAAGACACCGTCATGATCCACACCATCTAGAATAGTGAAGGCCTCGTGAAAGCCCTACACTTTCTCCGTCGAACGTCGTCACGGACGGGGATGGCGCCAACTCTGCAATTGGACCCGAGCCCGACGCCCAGCGTCCTTGAACGCGTTGGTTGGACACGAGGCCCATCCGAGCACTGACGCAACACTCGTAGCCAATCAGTGTTGTCGCTCGATCTCACTGCGATGACGTCACCAACTTAATCAATCAGGCGCAAAAAAAAAAGGATCATGGCGTATTTACTTCGCGTGATTGGTTTAGCCTGTGATAGCAAAACGAATAAAGAAGGCAAGCGCCGGGACGATGTACTTTATGCATCGCTGCATTGGCTCCATTAGATTGTGGTGTTGGCGGCGGTATACATTAATGTGAAACAAAGTGTATACAGGTTATTTTTTTAATCAAAATCAAGTTTTCCTAAAAAAAAACAAAAAAAAACATGCTATTTACTTAAATACGACTAAATAACGGTCTGAAACATACTTGCGCAGAGCAAGTGCGTTATTCAGCCGGGCCGACATTGTGTTCAATGAAGAACGCTACTAAGAGATAACGAATTAACATAAACCTCTCATTAATATTTTTTTAATTAAACGCTTTAGGGCACATATTTGTATTTAAAAAATAGAGGCAGTCAAATGCTTAAAACCAGCCCAGTTTTTTTTTCTTTTGAATCCTGGATTGGGCACGCAGTTTGAGTTATTGATTGTCAAATTGTTTCTGTTCTGGAATATCTGTTGTTACCGAAACAAAACGCGCTATGCCCGTCGAAAGGACAATCCTCGTTTGACATCGTAGTGTCGCGCGTTACTGTTGAAATTTGCGCCACTATTTTGCGTCATTGTGGCCCGGAGCTAATTGGAGTCGGTGTTCCGTGATTGGCAAACTAGAGCGATAAGCCACCATATCCGCCGGGAGAAGTTGTTTTGCTTTGCGGTGCGATATCACTGAAAAACGTTTTAATCGAGAGAACAAGTAAGGCTAAAAAAAAACAAAAAAACTGAACATAAACTTTCCAACAAAATGTGAATGCTTCGACGTGCCCTGACGCAAAGTGACGCAAATTTCGTCCTTAGCACGTGACCCTCCGGCGTCAAACAAGGGTTGTCCTTCCGGCGGGCATCGCGCGTTTAATTTCGGTATCGACCGATTTCCAGAACAAAATATGACGATAAATAACTCGATCTGCGTGCTCGATACAGGCCTGTTATTTAAAAAAAAAAACTGGGCCGGCGTTGAACAATGATTGACTTACAGATAATAAAACAGCTCAAATGACGAAGTGAAGAAAGAAACACGACAGGACAAAGCTGTCTTTATTTTTTTTATATAAACATGTGCCCAAAAACGTCTAATTAAAACAAAGTAAGCTGTGAATTTTCGTTAAATCTTTAGCTTTTAGTTGCATTATGTCTTGAATATAATGAACACCTGGCCCTATAACTCATTTGCGCAGACCACATTTGTTTAGCTTACGCGGCTTTAAAAAAAAACGATATACCATTAAAAAGAAAAGCACATGGTGTATTTACTGACATCTTAAGAATCCCAGGGAGTGGCTCATTTTGTTCACGCTTGTTACTGATCGTTAATCGCTCTTCAGATTTCTTATTTTCTAATGCATCAATATTATTAGATTCGGCAAGATAACAGGATGCTTGCGGCTTTTCATGCTCTGAGTTCCTTAAACTGTTAGAGGCCCCACGAGGTACGAGTGCCAGTTTATCGTTTTCAGCGGGCCCCCTGCGAAGGCCCGCTGGGTATGCCCTCTAAAACCGACAAATTCTAATAAAATGTATTGTTCTTTTTTTTTAGATAGCGGTTTGAATGGAAATACGGTCTACGGTAGACGTAGGCTGGTTGTATCATCTCTGAAGTTGGTGCGTTGAATAGAGTTGTAACACCTTTTTCGATGAGCGAAAACTGCAGTTGCTGGAAACAAGACTGCACGCGACGCTTTCCTTGTTCTAGCTGGCGCGAATGTACTTTGGGAATTACTGATTTTGTCGGAACTTGCTGGTTCTCGGCAAACCTCTTCCGACTGCGATGGTCAAGGCACGCGGTTTTTTAATAGTTATGTTGCGTTTTCAAGCTCGAAGTTGGTCACTCGACGGGAAAGTCGGCTGTCACAGATCTCGCCGACTCTCCCGACGAATGTGTAAATCAGAGCTCTTGAATGAACAACGATCTCAACCAATTTTGACGAGCGCTTCTTCGAGACGTCGAGCTCTCACTCGTGCATGCCGTGTCATATTATGTCTTTCTGTTTTTTAAGCTCAGCAAAACTTTTCTGACAATTTTTTTTTTTTAAAGGGGGGAGGTAGTTTTGAAAGTAAATGTAACGTCAAACATTGCGCGACAATGTTGGCACAGTCAAGCAGTCGCTGTTTTTTTATTATGTTTTTTAAACAATTTACACGCTGTTATCAAAAATACTATAGTGTGGTGCGTGTAAACCGTTGTACCTTCCCATAACCTTTCGAATAAAAATGCAATGAGGTGCCGATGTTGTGTTCGCGCTAAATGTGGCGCGCAGTGTCCCTCCTTTCTCCGCTGAGTGTATGGGGCTGATAAATTTCTGCTATATTTAGCAATAAATACTTCTGTTGATGCCAAGACTTAGCACAAACCGTATTCTGGAAAAGCCAAAAATATTTTTGGTTAATTTTGAAAAAAATGTTGCTACTTCATGATTGACCAACCTTTGGCATAAAAGTGATTCTTCCTTGCTGTGCCCTTCTGATGAATGCATTTTCGAAGATCGTCTGACACGAGCCACTTATTACACACTTGGAGCGCGCGACCACACACACACACACACGCACGCTTTTATACGCAAACGCACAAACCTATATAATTTTTCTTTTCAACACAAAATAATTTTGTGATTCAAATTCTATGAGAAAGCAGTAAAGAAGAACAGTTACGTCAACATATCATGTGACCCCGGGACGTCACGTGAAACCATGACATCGTGTGACGGTAAAGTCCTAGACGTTATGACGTCATGTGACGTCAAAGCACACAGACATACCTATATAGCATGTACCCAGTTCATTCAAAACACATATTGAGCTCCCCGGTCTTTGTAAGCATAATCAAGCAACTGATGTTGTTCTTGTTTTTCAACAACGCAGTCGGCAAAAAGAATGGTGTCCCCACTTTAACCGTTCTGCTTTCTTTTCTGTGTCCTCGTGGAACGCAGAGCTTCCCGGGCGAAAAGTGTACGCCGAGGAGTCGTTCATTATCTCCGAACTGCCCCGGAAAGCAGAACGGAGCTCCCAAGACTCCCAGGGCGTCGGGGAAGCATCTTCGACCCGAGGGCCAAGCGGAACTACCACATCTACACCACCAACCAGAGTGAGTCCACCGTCCTGTCGCTTTGTGCTATCGAGCACAGCGTGCCGTAAAATCAATGCCGCCTAATAGAACAAGGTCTGTCTATTACGTCGTATTTTGTGGAATCTTGTCCCGCCCCAAGCGGGAAACACGAGGGTACGAGGCAAAGTGGCAGACGTGTAAACCTTGGCTTGGCCGCGCCCTAGCCTTGGGCTTCCCGCCGACTGTCGAAGCTTCACCTGTATGTTCGGTGGACAATTCAGCTTTGTGTTGCCGCTTGATTAATGACGAAAATTTATTAAACATTTCTAAAATTAATATCACAAATATTTAAAAACAAAATTTTACTTTCTTAGACTGTCGGTGACCCTAGTACATTGCAAGCAAAATCTCATTGATTTCGCTTGTGATCCAACAAAATCCTGCGCCAGAATCCTGCGCTTTTTTTTTTTTTCTGTGCGTGATGATGTGCATGAGACTTCTTATTTCTCCTGTTTGGTATTGCATATTTGTATTGTTTGAACGAGGTACTCTGTAATAAGTGCGACCTCGTGAATCTAACACCTCCTATGTATATCAAGGCCGTAGGAATAGTTGCCTTCAATCTAAGCAGATACTTGATATCGAAGAATGTAGGATGATAAAGGCTGGAAAAAACCAAACCAGCATCTTGTTGATCCGTGCCGCTGCTTTTTCACTTCCTCTTCCGCAGCTGATTGCATGCTTACCCAATACTTTCGGAAAACTTTTATTACGATTATTAAAAGATTTCCGCTCGAACTGGGTTTGTATATGTTTGACGACTGATTGTTGGGCTGTATTTACTTTATCGTGTTAAATTTACCCATGCATCCCACTCCTATCTTGGTCCCGTAAGGGACCAATAGTATTTTCAGAAAATAAATAAATAAATAATATATAAACATTAATAAAAGCCTACTTTACGCCGGGGAAAAGAGAGAACATTTATTGCGCCCAATTATCTAGTAAATAAACTCAAAATCCAGAGACGCTGACTAAAAGTAATGCCCTCGAGTGTTAATAAAAGTAATACCAAAAGTTCGCCTTTTCGGTATGATATTAGCTTCAATTTGTAAGCTATAACAAAGTTCAACGTCGTCAAAACATTGACATCTGAATATTCGTGCAGAACGCACATCTCAAACGCGTAATTTAACAAGACTTCGCTATCCAGAGCGCAACAGCGAACATGCAAATTCGCCCGGATTGCACAGTGCAGGCTATCCAACCCTCCAAGTCTTGAACGCGCTAGACGCAGACTTCGTTGCGCACTTAGAGAAGCATTCCACCGAGTCGAAACATTCGCATTTTAAGTTGGTTACCATCTCTCCGTTCGACGGTGGGATGAAGTCTTTTGTGGCGAACAATTTGCAATTCAAAGGAGATACTGCGCATTAGGCATTGGGAATTCGGAGGAGTACCTTTTTGTGCTGCTCGTAACTTGCCCCCGACACTTTGGAAAGCGCCTTGTAAACTAAAAGGGAGTTATAAATCAGCGTCAATGATGCAAAACCTTGAGCTTGAGACGATGTGTGTTCCTCCTTCCTGCTAGTTCCTTGTACGTCTTTTGAAACTTTTTCAGCTTTATTTTTTCTCTGTCTGAAGCTAGGAAAAGATTCTGAAGTTAGTTTAGGTCCTGGGAAACTTTCACCCGCTGGCATGTACCTTGATCTCTTTTTTGCGCTGTAGCACATGAAGGCTGCAATTCATGCCATTCAATCCCCCCCTCCCAATAAAAAAAAATCATTTTTTATTGTAAAAATCACGTACGCATTGCCGACCTCTAAGTTTCTTCGCAGATTTAGCGAAAAAGGTCCGAACCAAATTTCAGTTTTAGAGCGGAACGTTATATTGCTAAATATATTCTACGCGAATTTCGGACATCTTTTGCGGCAAATGGTGACCGACAAAGGGCTGCTGTATAATAATAATAATAATAATAATAATAAAATGAATAGTAATTTTATTCCACATGTATTAAACAACACAATACGAATACGGGTCTGTCCAAACCACAGGAGGCTTGTGGGACAGGACCCGGCAAGTGAAAATGCCGAAAGCATACAGAGAATAAGGTCAACCTAAATAAGATAAGAAATATGCTGAAGATGAGTAAAAACAGAACAACGAAGGGTTACTACAAGCTTAAATTGGTCAGAATTCTTTTCAGTTTTTTCTTTGTTGTGCTTTAAAAGAAGCGATCTGGCAATTTATTGAAAAATGGAGGGCACATAATACGAGCGAACTCTTCCCGTAGCGCGTAGTACAACACGGGGTAACAAAACGGGTCGTTTGACGAAGACTCCTGCTGGGAACAAAAGGCCGTTTAAAATCATCCTTCCAAAAGTGGCGCAGAACCAAGCTTTCCAAAAACAAGGAAGATAAATGCGGCATACGTAATAACTCGAACACGTTCATGTCAGTGAAGAAGTCAAAGATATAGCCAACGCTCTTTAACGAGCTCTCTAACATACGATCAATTTTTATTTGCCACAACTCTGCACACTTGCCCAACATTTTAATACTATACCGCAGTATACTGTAACCAAGGGCATGCGCAATAAGCTTCCTCACTGAAAACGGCACATACATTTTCTGGTTGTAAAGCTGCCAGTTAACGCTCCGCAATTTTCCACAAACGTGAAACAAATGAAAATTCTATGAGATATCTGAATCAAATAACACTCCTAAATACTTAAGATTATTCAGATATTCGAGCGGATAACAAACACAATTTAAGCAGCTTGATTTATGTAACAAAAGTGGTACGTTAAGGGCCACCTTCTTTGATAGATTTCTGAAACCAATTAGTTCTCGTTTTGATGCATTGAGTGAAATCAAATTTTTATCAAACCAAGTCATTATCTGCAATGCATCATGCCTCAGTAAATGTAACGTAATAATATTAATTATAATAATAATAATTTTATTAGGCACATCAGGAAATACAAGAGAACAGGTCTGCTTAAGCCAATGCAATGGCAGTGGAAGCACATTAATTGCATTAGTAACCGTGCAGCATCAAGTCAACAGATTGCACAAACATTTTTTAATGAGACTGAGTTGCACTAGCACTAACTGCTGAGAACAGGCAGTCCTTTTTCAGTAAAGCTTTTGTTGGGTCTTGTTGGTTCATACTATTTAAAAGGCTAAAAGCCCGAACTGGAAAACGGACAATATAAGGAACACGCACAACACGAACAGGCGTGTTGCTCATTTCGTCATGTTTCAGTTCGCGCTCCATTTTTCCACTGAAAGTTTTTGAGAACATAACCTATAACTATTCAATATGATATAGGTTAGGTTAGAAACTTCTGCATCTGGTACGAACCGGTAGCGCTGCATTTGAACCGAGACTTAGCGTTTGGCATTGCGTACTTTATTTTTACGGCTAAAAAACACTGGATTTGTTGTAGGGAGAAACACTGTATTCACACTAACCACTGTGTGTTTGGTCAGTTTTAAAGCTGAATTTATGGGAATACTGATGCTAAATCACTGGGCAAAGAAGTGAACATTATTTAATAGAAGTAAGCATGTATCTCGTAATTTTATTTGCACCTTTGTTTCCGCGACATGATTTGATACTGGCAAAGTATATATAAAAAATGATGGGATTGCAAAATGATGATAATGCAATTAATGCAAAGGTGCAGGCAAGCTGGACAAGAAAGACGAGAATAGTCCCTGGAAAAGTAGAACAAGGGAAAGAAAGGACAAACACAAATCGCAAAACAGAGCTAGGTGACTGGTGCGTGACCGAAAAAATCTGCCGTGATCCTGGTACCGAACAAGGGATCTCCCTATTTCCAGTGTAGCGCTCTACCAACTGAGCTAACCAGTGGTTAGACGTCAGCAGAGCAAACGGGTTTTATCAGCTGCTACCAGTCTAAAACCAACAAAGGTGCCTGCATATTTTAAGGTTATGGACCTGGTCCCCCTTGTTCCCCTTTTCCGGGAATTATTATCGTATTTCTTGTCCAGCCCGTCTGTACCTTTGCATTAATTGCATTATCATCATAACCAGAAAATACAGGCCACCCTTGTTGGTGTTAAACTGGTGACAGCTGATAAAACCCGTTTGTTCTACTGACGTCTAACTCCGTGGTTAGCTCAGTTGGTAGAGCGCTCCACTGGAAATGGAGAGGTCCCTGGTTTGATACCAGGACCAGGCGGATTTTTCGGTTGCCCACCAGTCACTTAGCTGTGTTTAGAGATTTGTGTTTGTCCTTTATCTCCCTTTTTACCCTTCTTCATGGAAAAATGTTGCGGCATGCAAACATTTCATTCAATTTCTAAAATATGATTAAAAAGCCAAACGTGTTTAGATATATTAATATAAAGAAGTATTTTTGCTGCAATGCGTCTTTTAATCAGCGTAGATTTGAGATGCTCCTTGCTGTGAAAAGTTTGAAATTATATAAGAATCAGGCAGTCATTCGTAAGTCTAATTTTTTTTATCTCGTTTGTATAAATCATTTATATAAGCGCACGTTGCGACAGGATGTCTGCTTAAATTATGGTATTTTTGGGAGAATCCCTTTTTTTTTGTGTGTGCGGAGGCCGAGTTTTTGTTTCTAAAAATGGTGCAAAATGAAATAGCTGCTGTAAAGATTAGATAATATACAGTGTGTCACAAAAAAAAATTTACCGGGTTTTTTTTTCACCGCAAAAATAAAACAAGGCATCGCCGAACGCTTTTTTGTCCCTTTTCGGTTTCTGGTGCCATAGAGCCCCATTTATTCGAAAACTCCGTCGGCCGCCATCTTCCCATTGAAATTTTCAGAAAACCACTTATAACTTTCGATTAAGGTATCGGATCGGGCAGAAACTTTGGCATCTGGTTCTGTCCTCTAGTGCTACCTTTGGGCGGAGAATGAGCGTTCGGCGATGCCTAGTTTATTTTTGCGGTAAAAAAAAAACAACGTAAATTTTGTTTTGGGACACCCTGTACTATTGTCCCTTATCTACTGTGTATTGAACAGTGTACGTGTGCTTTCAACTGCAGGCGTGCTTTAAGACCAGCGAGACTGTGCCTGGGATCTTCAGACCTCTGCGACTCTGAGAGAGTGCCTCGTGATGTGACTGATATACCCTGCGTCATCGCAGAGTGACTTGGCGCTCTCCAGATCGGGCGGCAGAACCGTCCAAATGGAAGTTGGGCTGTGCGGGACGTCGTCCAAGACAGTGAACACGTCGTCGAGTTTGTGTGCCCGTGAACCACGGCGAGAAGACGTGCAAGCCATTCCGAACTTCTGGCGGTTGATGCCGGCCAAAGTTGATCTTTGAGCTCTTTCTACGCGACCGTGTTTATTATCGTGATTTCTGTTTCACCTGCTTCCCCAAAACAAAAATAAAACAAAAAAATACGGACGAAACGTTACGCAACTGCCGCCGTCTTAAATAAAAACATAACTTGATCAACAGCGTGTCTTAATTGCGGGTTTAAAAAAAGTCGCGACACTCAGCATTTTAATGGAACGTGCGCATAGAAATTTTCAATTAAGTGATCGCCATCATAAAGTTTTGGGGAGCTATGCTTGTCTCTTTAGACTTAGGTTAGGTGGCGCAAGCTACCCCGTTACAGTTGGTATAGTCATTGACATCCATCCATCCATCCATTATTAAAGGTGAGTTTTACTCGAAACAAGTGAACTATATGGTAATTCTTTTCTTCTTCCTTGCATCCATCGTGAGATATATGCCGTGGTCGTCAATTAGCTATAGTTCGCTGTCTGCTCAAGAAACGCAGCGCGTGACGCCCCCTCAAATATCTTATCATCGCTTCAAAGACACTGTGATTGCATCATTAGTCGATCAGTATAACAAAGAAGCAATCATGAAGCTTGAACATAGAAAATCCCGGCGTGTCTTAAATTGTCAACAACTATAATAGTTGTGTTTATTTGGTTGATTTTTTTATTTTTTATTTACAAGATATGCTTTCTCCGGAGCAGGGGTACAGCAGCACGAGTTCTTACGTGGCGTCCATATCTCTTCATAGTGCGAACACAGTTAGTGTCCAGTGTTTACAAAAACAGAAAGAAGACACAAGGTATATGACTATAACATAGACTAATATGACTGATATAAACGAACACAATAGTGACAACGAAACTATAATATGTAGTAGAGGAATAAGGTCAGTGTTATATCTAGGTCGGCGTAAGGTTTACGTAAACATGCAGTCTCTTCGTTTTTTTTTTCAAGCGATTGTATTCTTATTGAGAATAGATTATATATATATATATATATATATATATATATATATATATATATATATATATATATATATACATACATACGGGTGTTTTTTTTATTCTTACACATTTGTTTAAAAACAACCGTGAAAGCTACACTAATTCGGTTTGTGCAGGTGGGTTATACGGCCAGACGTACATTATGTGGATGCTAAATATTGCGATAACTCGGCTAATTAATTCAAATTCGGTCATTAACTTTTTTAATTTATGAAAATAGTCATATTAGTTCCAATTAGAAACTTGTAGAGCATCATCGAAAACCACTAAATTAACTTATTTTGGAAGGATATAACGCTGGGGCAGCATTTTACGGCGTTCTGTAAAAACGCTCCATTTGGACGGACGCGTTTCTAGATTTCGGTTTCTTATCGGAGCGCATCACCGCGCCCGCGGTCCTGCTCCCCAGTGGCTGAGACGCGCAACACACGTGCGCCCTACTTCTTTCCATGCTACAAGGGAGGCGAGGGGGTGACTTCGCGCCACGACCACCGGGGAGCAGGAACCGCGGGCGCAGAGATGCGCTCCGATAAGAAACCGAAAACTAGAAACGCGTCGAAATGAAGCGTTTTAACAGATCGCCGTAAAATGCTGCCCCGGCGTTATATCCTTCTTAATAAAGTTGGTTTAGTCGGTTTTCGATGATCATCAGCAAGTTTCTAATTGGAACTATATGTCTATTTTCAATAATTAAAAAGTTAATTAACAAATTTTAATTAATTAGCCCGACTTATCGCAAAAATGAGCCACCCACATAATGTCCGCCTGACCGTATAACCCACGTGCACAGACCGCATTAGTGCAGCTTTCCACGGTTGTTTTTAAACAAAAGTGTAAGAATAAAAAAAACACCCTGTATATATCCTGACGAAGCCGAGCCTCTCGGCGAAACTGTCGTAATAGATACAATAAACTCTTAGCATATCATACCTCCGAAAGTACGGATCTTTGACTTATATATATATATTTTGTTTTCCCTATGGGTTGATAGAACTGGTTGGACATTATAGACGTGATAAAGGGCGTTAGTATCAAGCGCGGTGCGGGCAATTTAATACCCTACTACAAAGTAAGAAAAACGTAACGCAGTGACGAGTATTTGTAGATGTGTTTGTTTTTATACACGCATATTAATATAAAAACGCGTAAGAAACGGAAACATATTTAACCACATTTCGTTCTTTACGTCCTTTGCGGAGGTCAACACTTACTCGGTTTTATACTTCTATTGAACGTTACGTTAGCGGCGTTCGCGATTAGCAATCGGTAGCGTAGCATGCTACAGGCATCGTATTCGAAAATCAAAAGAATTCCGTTTTCCCATCTTTCTAAATATTTCACCATGATAAGGTTTGAGATTTCTGACGTTGGCGAATATTTTGAGACCTATTTATCGAACCGACAAGTGCACCGCGCGGTAAGCAAAGCGGCTGTTAACCAATCGTGAGGCAAAGAGCGGGGCCTCCTAAAGCTCCGTCCTGCCGCTCTCATTTCGTCCTTAAATATAACACGGTTTCAAGAAACGCCGTTTCCCTTACAGTGAGCCGCGTTCCTCAATGTTGATAGATAGCGATCTCCGCTTTACCCATTATTTTGTATCCAGACGCTTAGCTACTGGCGTCTTTTTTGTGTGTGTGTGGGTGAAACGCAGAAACGCGCCGAGTGGGTCCGTCAATCACAAAACTCTCTAACTACGACCAGGGACGTAGCTGGGCAGCATAAATCCATGCTTACTCCGGTTCTTCTTTTTCCGGAGTCGGTCAGATCTTTTGGCTGCCGACCGCCAAAAACTCGAGCGAGCTGGAAGACGCTGTCTCCTCGCAAGAAGAAAAAGGACATGGGGCAAAATGTCATAATATGCATGGCGCCCGGCGGAAATTTTGAGCCGGAAGTATGTCACGCGAAACAGCCTCATTGTGATAACCTTGGAGGAAAAGTGGCGCAGGCCTTACGGTTGGTGGTAAGGATCGACTGTGTACGTGCAGTTTGTGGCGCATTGTTACCTTGCATCAGACTGCAGTCATGTTCGGCTTATGTGGCTAACACGCTAAGCCAAACGATGTATTTTTGAATGTCATTTTGAGATATTGTCTTTGAAAACACCGTATTCCCGTGTGCGCGACGCTTTGCTGCCTATAGTGCATCTAGCAAGAAGACTTTCATTGTCGTGAGACTTAGCAAAAAGTATATCCCAAAGAAAATAAGAAAGAGAACTTCAAAGTTTGCGATGGAGCCGTAACCGCAAAAACCCTCGGCGGAAGTCGCTCCACCGCTACCGAATTCGCAATTCCGCTAACCAACTTTAGCCGCAGGGGCGAACGCGCGGAAGAAATTTTGCACTCCACGAAATCAATGCTTCGTTCCGATTGCTGATGTTTGCCAATCGGCATTGTGTTCCAAGACCCGACTAGCTCAGCCGGCTCCAGCCCCAACCTACCCGCATTCTCCTCTAGTTAGTGGCCTCAAAAGAGCTTGAGACCTCATTGTTTTCCGAGAGACAATGGAGGCTTTGCATTCGCGGTCCGTGCGCTGCATTCATTACTCTCCCCTAGATTTTTTTTTCTTCCGGCTTTTGTGTAAAAGGTTTAGCTTTCCGTCATTGGTGGAATCGAATGCGCACGTTCTCAAATCGCATTCATCTCGTTTTCCAGCGTGCGTAGATCGACTCGAGCGAGCTTGCATTGTGTATTAGAAAACCGAATGACTTGTCTTCGGGAGCAGACGGAACGAGCCTATCGACAACGCCGCCTGCTGGCTGTGTCGATTCATCAACATTCAAGCTCAATATCTCCCAATCACAAAGCCGCCGTTTTGGCAGCGAACAACTGTGCGCGATTGTCTCCAAGATGTCGAGGGACACAAACAAAAACATATTTTCGAGCCCTTTTCTTATTTGCTTCCAAACCCAAGCTTCTCGGACATTTTCTCCATAATGGGACGTCATAAAAACAAAAAAATCGCTGGAACAATTGCTGACATAGTTCACAGTTTCCGGAATAATAAGAGGCAGGAATAATACAACCTTAATTATTGCGAATTAGAACACGAAGAACGTATACATTTTATCCGTTGCTGGATAGGCTTTGCAGTTGAACCCGGGGTGCGCTTGCTGCGGAAAACGCAACCCGCTCAAATTAGCGAGGTCTCACTGCGTCATCTGCCATTGTTATTTGACGCGCACGTTTCCCCGCTGAGATAAGCTGAGAAGCGACTGTGACGTCGATCGACCTCGTTTGACGTCAAGTGAGTCTGTGACGTCATTTGAAGCAATTACCTGTTAAATCTATCGAGGAAATTGTGAAGTCATATTCCGTCACATGACATGACGTCACTTACTGTTTGACGTCAAGCAAAGCGTTTCTGCGCTAAATTTATCAAAATTTTGAGAATAAACGTGTAGCGTTCAATGAATTTTAGGACGTTATGACGTCACCTGACACTGTGGCTTCACATGACCGAACATGGGATATTACTGTCGTGTAACGTCATGGTGTGACGTGGCATCAAAAATTTCCACTAGATTTATAAGAGAAATGTTTCAATTGAAGGGTCAAATAACGAGGTAATCTTGGGATCATATTGAAAAACCCGAAACGTGAAACATATAAAAAAAAAGTAACGGACAAGCACACACAGATACACCGTTTTCACTTTCATAGTTAATCTTCGCATACATTTGTCAAATGTTGAATACTGGTGCAGAATGATTGAGTACTCTGTGTAGAAGAGGGTCCGTTGCGCATCGGCTCTGACCTCAGTTCATTTGTCGTTACTTCAAATCTAAACATAATTCGGCGTTGAGTTTTTTTTTTTTTTCCTTGTTTAGTTTACTGAACGAACCGAGGCAGGCAGCAGTATGCTAGTGCGCCGCAGCTCGGAGAGCGTGGAGCAAAAGCTCTCATTGCAGACACCCAGGGTTTCTGGATTCAGCAGCTTCTGGGTTCATTTTTCCCCAAGCCCGTTTCGATCGAGATAAGCCTCGTAGGGCACGCAGTCGTGTTCCAACACTGCGCGATGCCCCTTGAAGACGCCGGGTACTACACTGGCTACAGTTCTCATCTGCAGCGTAAACCAGTGTCTCCACGCCTCAAGTGCAGATGAAACTTACGCTCTCTTACCACGAACGTCAATATTTTCTTTATCTGATTACTTGCGTTGTACTAAACAAGTTGAATATATTAAAATCTGCGTGTGTGATTAATTATTTTTTTATGAAAAGCGAGAATAATAGATTGTCGTCCATCTTTTTACACCACCTGAGCATTCTGCACAAAAAAAAGCAGCCAGAACATTATTTTTTTTTTAAACTAAAGTCGAGCTGCCTGGCAAAGGGCTTATATAATTTTGTTTTTGAGGCTAATCCCTACTCTGCGAAGCCAAGGGGCTTGTTACGAAACTCCTTCCTACCCTTATATTTTCTCGACTCCGAGCCGCTCGACATGGATATTCGCAACCTGTCCTAAGCCCAGTACTTTGTCTTGTTTACAAAAGTCTGCAAATGCCGTCGTTTTCTTTGCAACATCAAAGAATGGCTCTCCGCACACAATGTCAGTTCCGACAAACGACTCAAATGGGTTTACATGGAATATATATATAGTCGACACTACGTACCAAAAACACGAAGGGCTAAGCCTATATCGCTGCCGCCCGAAGCTTCTCCATCCCGTCCAGAGGCAATTTGTTAGGCCCGGTTGCGTATTGGAATTTTCCCACGGAGTAATCCGGGGCCCTGGTTGGCCGATTCGAACGCCCCGCTCTTTGGGAAGCAGCAGACGACCGCGACCTTTCGCGTTCCCTGTTTGAGATAAGACGGCTCGTGACAGCAGGTGCAGTGAACTCTGGGTCACGAGCAGTAGTAAAATGGTCAAATGTGTCGTAGATGCAACGTACAATTAGGAACACCCGGGGAGGTTGCGACACGACGGCTGGAGATATTGGTGGGAAACAACCGTTTTGACGGTAACAACAGCGCCGCGTACGCGCTAAAAATCGTCGGCCCGCTACAAGAATTACGCACAGATGTACTACGTACACTGGCCCAATTTTTTAATAATATCAAGCGAGCGTCGACCGCCGGGACGGCCAGCGCTGTGCCAAGGTATATGCACACATGGTAGCGAAGCTTTCATAGAAGCCCACGTGTCGAAAAAATGGCGGCTCATGTGGCTTCGCTAGCGCCATCTATGTGTCGTGATAGCATTTCCGGCGGAACAAAAAATAAACAGGAAATGACGTCACTTCCGAAAAAAAACAAAAGACGTGACGTCACTTTGGTGTGCTTTTCGGCGCGAAAATTAAATAGTACAAGAAACCGGGACTGCAGGCAAAAAGGACGATCGTTTAGTGTGACTAAAAAGCTTTGTTTGAGACTTTTTAGAAACTGGGACTGCAGGAAAAAAGGACGATCGTCGTTTTTGCCTGCAATCACGGTTTCTAAAAAGTCTCAAACAAAGCTTTTTAGTCACACTAAAAAGTCTCAAAGCTGTGCCAAGCTACGTTTGAAACTTTTTAGTGCGTCGTCCTTCTTGCCTAAAGTCTCGGTTTTTTTTCTGTTTTCTTTTGTTTGTTTTTTCGTTTTCTTGAATCTACACCATCTCGTTTGGATCCTTAATTCAGCGCGAAAATCGTTTTCTTTTACGCAGCCGCCTTTTTTAGGCAGATCGCTTCGAGAATCTTTTTTTTTTTCATCCCACAGAACTACTTTGAAAGAACCGCGTTTTGCTTTTTCCTTCAGCTTTTTCAGAAATATGGGAGCGGCTTAAAGGTGACTGACCTCACAAAAAAGTGGATAACAATACCGTTGCTCGAGTGTGTTAGCGTTAAAGTCACACGACAGTAATTCTAATGCAAGTCCAATGTTGCACTAACATTTTATTCACATACAACTGCTTACAACCACTCAACCAGGACACTCATCAGAAGCATGCAATCAGTATCTAGTTTTAAGGTAGAAGAAAACTAGTAGATGAATACATAAATCACATTATGACAGGATAACACATAACACACTGTACAATTGGCTGCCTGTTGTGTGGGCATTGTCAGTTTATAGACAGCCATCAATATCCCATATTTTAAACTGTTTCGAGGAAAGCTGTGTTCAACACTTAAGAAAAAGCAGAAAAACATAACAGCTGTTTTTTGCCGTTCTTGGGCAAGGTACGATCATCCAGAAAACTTTTCAACTTGCGTACGATGGTGCTGCGTAATCTGGAGCCTTCCGCGCACGCATAAATTATTTTGGAGCCCTCCAGTACGCTGCACGGCATAGGCCAGTGTTTTTTGGACCTTAAAACCAGAGGTTTGAATCAGTGACAAAACCACATGAGCAGTCTGTAACCCAAAACACTGTAAGCACCTTAATTTTTGCGATAACCTATTTTTCGAGAATTTCACAATTTGATAGAAATCGAAAAAAATAAGTCATCCATGGATATGAAAGCATTAAATATCGCTCTTGATCGCGAAATTTTGCTCCCGCCAGATTTTCTCGAAAGAGACACAATACGAAATATCGAGCCCACGAAAATAAAGTATTTTACACCATACGAAAGGCTAGAAAAGCAAATATACTGCTTTGAAAATGTACTTTGTGTGGTCTCACCTGCTTAGCCTTTGCACTTGTTGCCTAGCTTTACACTTTGCTGATGCATCAACGAGTTCAGTGGCAAATTAGTGTAGTTTGACTTTAGCAAACAGTGAAAACAAATTGGCATACACATCGTGGTTACACACAGCAAGATACGTTTGGACCTCCTGATAAAAAAGTACACAAAGAGTACGCCCTATGCCCTCCTTTGAAATGAGGTTGTTGATGCTTGCCTCGAAAAACACGCTCACAGGCCTCAACGAATGATGTGAAAGAAGGAAGGAACTGACAGGTTTCTAAAGTCCGAGTCAGCAGCGCCTTTCACACTCAAATACAGTAGCACTTACAGTAGTTCAAGTGGCGGGTTAAAAGGTAGGTAAAACCATAATTAACTGTGAGGTGATCGCAGAGCATCCTCAGAGACCTCATTGTCAAGCAGAAGCCACGAATGCAGTTTGGCTGCCTTCTAGATCCGAGTGCTTGCAGGTTTTCAAAAACTTCAATGCTTTCTTTGAAAAACTCCTCATGGACAGAGCCATTATGCAGTGGAGAGGCAAAGGGCGTCTTGGAAAATTTGTGCGAGCTATTTAGGTTGTCAAAGAGACGGCCGATTTTTTCAATGAATTTTGCCGTGTGAACAGCAGCAGCTGGCAATTGCTGGAACATTAGAAAGGCATACATTGCAGCAGCACAGTGGTTGCTAAACACTTGGGCCGCTAGTTTCACCGACATCTTTTAGCAGAACGTCAAATTAAAGTGCTTCTCGTTCAGCTTGGGCATAGAACGGATCTCAAGTGTCCGGTCCTTTTCAAAGCTTCCTTTATGTACGAGGTTTTCACTACGTGATCACAAACATTGAAGTAATACTTAAATAACATGTTTCTGAGGCACTTCAGCAGGTGCAGAGCATCAAAAAGGAAAAAGAGAGGTTTGCCATTGACATATATGTAAGGCTTCTTGGAAATTACAAGGCGTGAAAAAAGAGAGACGTTCTGGCTCCCCTGATCCCATACCACAGCTACTGGCTCCAGGCCAACATCCAGAAGGACGCTGTAGCACTGGTAAAGAAGATCCTGTAGGACAATGGTAGTCGTGCCTTTATGAGCAAAAAAGTAGCGAAGTGGCTGCTTCCATCGTGTTCGGATTCTTTTTGCCAGAAACACGACAGCCGTGTTTGACTGGTTTGCATCTTGCGCACCATTAATATGCTATACAAGCCCTTCGAACCTGTCAGATGAGGGGTTGCCTGAGACCTTTTTTTAAATGTGCATCTCATCAAAGACTATGCCGCCGGCCCGATCGGCTCGTGAAAAGGAAGTTGCTCGCCTCCTTACCCGCTCGAAAATGTCGGGGTAAAATCCAACTCTCAGTGGAACACACTGAAGCCACAGCTGCAGTGATCGGACTGGTGACAACCTAAGCAGTCGCCTAAAATACTTACAGCCTTTTGGGCCATGAAAAAGAGGCCCAAAGCCAAAGCCTTGTTCTGGCTGCACCATCCTCGACCAAACCCGCTTACATCCCCCATCCTAAGCTGGGCCTCAACGAGTGTAGCGACGGCTGGAGACACATGAACGCGGATACTCTCAACTACTTCAGCTACAGTCCTCATCTGACGCTGCCGTTGCAGCCTTCTTTGCAGCCTCTTGTTTCGTTGTTGGATCTGTCGTACCTTGGCTCTCAGTGTGTCCGTCTTTCTCTTGTCGATGCAGCGGCCCTTGCTTGATGCTGCAAGGTGACAGATAACCCAGATCAGTAAACTCCAAGAATGTTTATAAACATGTAAATGGTAGCCAATAAGAACTTGCATTCCTTGTCAAGTTGTACAAGGTTTTTAAAACCAAGAACAGCAAAAAGTTTGATAACATACTAACATATTGGTTAGAGCGTCGATATTTATCACCCCATACTCCTGTAGGCCAAACCAGCACAGGTAAATTCGATTATCCTGGGCGATTTCATAATAAGCGCAAACAACGGTGCAAAGGAAGAGCGAATTGAAAGCTAAACAGTTCTAGTAAAAACACGCCACGCCTCCAAGCAGTGCAGTAGTGGGCCGAGTGTAGCTTTGTTATTTGTCATTGTGCACATCCAGCCAACCGTGATAGCTTTATGAAAACTAACAACAGATAGGAAAATACTTTACAAGAGGGGTATGGCATCACTTAACACAACACAGCAGGCATCTCACTGACAGTAACAGATTCTCACCTTCGAGTGTCGATAGGAAACCGATGCAGCGAGACGCCAGCCGCGCGGTCGTCTCTTCGGCGTCCTTCTACGGAGCAACGTCTTGTTGCATAACGTGCGGGGCTCATTGTCACAAAGGACGTTGAGCCCGTCGGACGTAGCAGCGTCCAACCGCACGAAGGCGACTGATCCTATATCACTCTGACGTTACGCTCCCGCGCACGTAACTGGGGCAATCACGCTGAGCGAACAAAACTTTTCAAACTGTGTAAAGTACCGGTAGGACAATTAAAAAATAACGTGGAGTCCTGAGAAACAACAAGCAGACGGACGTCAAAAGCCGGCCTTTACGCGCAGCACGAGTATCTCTTCAAATTATCGCTATTACAAGCCAGCCTTGTTGTTTGTGGAGTTCAGAGGGCGCTAAGAACAAGTTAGTATATTATTAGTAAATAAGCTATTTCTGCTTTTTTCGAGGGCAATAAAGCTTATTTCAGATAACTAACAGTAATATACAAAATTTAAAAATACAACTTACTATAATTTAATTTAATATAATTTTATTTGTATATAGTTTGCCATAACGTCTCCTAGTCGCGCTTCAAACGCACCACAACCACGTGACCCTCTAGGCTGATCTCGCTGGCAATTTGTTTTGTACCGTGTTTTGGCCCAAGTTTCGCTACCATCTGTACATTGGCTGTGCCGCGGAAAAATGCGGCATCACGGCAGAGATAAAGCGCGTGCGCACAAAGCCCTTTCTGTTGGGAGCGTCGTCTGCTAGGCTATTCCGTTGACCGCGCACAGCCCCTGCTCCGTAGCAAAGGAGGGCACGGCGCTTGCAATATCGAAGTGCATCGCCGATACGCCCCTCCTCTTGAAATGCGTTCAGAATCCTATTGACGTTTGTCTGTGAAACCCCGACTCTGTTTCTACATCCCTTTGCGTCATGCCGCCCATCGACATTCGCACAACACGTTCTCCTGTTTTGATGGGCCCTCGAGGAGGCATAAAAAATGTGCGCGCGTCGCTGGTCAAGGAAACCTGTGACTACCCGGCTAGTTAGGCTATATGACGACAGGAACAACGCAGTTGATAATACAAAACAGCGCAAGCGGAAACCCTGTCTCTACGCCGTTTGACTTTTGTTGTACCGCAGCCGACGCTACGAGCCATCTTGGCCAGTCCATCGCTAAAAGTGTCACGTGGCCTTCCCGTTGGGTACAACTGCACGGGGAAGCACGATGTCACCTGGGAGGGTGAAAGCACTGGATTGGTTTTGATGGTTCATAGCATTGTCTGCGGTATATAGTTTAATGCATCGTTGCATTCAGTTTGTCGCGTCACTGTATTTTTCATTTTTGTTGGTGTTGCCAAAAGTAAACGCACACATGAAATGAAAAAAAGTAAATTAAACTCGAGATGACGCGGGGTTTACGCCACGCCTGAGCAGTATCACGCAAGCAAGCGCTGTTCAGATCTTTGCTTAAAGGCGGTTAGCTATGCCAGCAGATAATGAACCGGGGCTGTGTGCGGTCAACGGAATAGCCTAAAAGACGACGCTCACAAAAGAAAGAGCTTTGTGCGTAAGCGCCTAATCTCTCCCGTGACGCCGCATTTTTCCACGGCACAGCGCTGGCCGTCCCGGCGGTCGACGCTCGCTTGATATTATAAAAAAATGGGCCACTACATGCGATGGCCGGTTCCGATTGCACCGTGAGCAAATCTCCGAGGCGGCATTTGTGCACGCGTGATACAATGCTAACTTTTTACCTAAGCATAACCCCCGACACACACACACACAGACACACACAATACTTTCTTTTTCTACCGCGTAAACCAGGAAAACGTGTGGAGTAAAAAAAAGAAAGACGCCGCCGCGCGTGTCTAGTTGTTGAAGGGGCGCGCATTTGAGTCATGCTTAAAGAAAATGGCCACTCGCGAGTCCCGGGTTTGCACCATAGTTTTATTCCGTGGGATAAATCGAATACGCTGCCTGATTATACGATCTAATCGGCGTTTGGTATAAACACCATGCGACACTATAAGCTTTAACAAGCCATCGGTGAATATTTTTGTTTTTTCTCTTCGTATTCAAGGACTGTCTTCAAATCTCCAATGGCAGCGGAAAGTGCTCACAGGAGTATTAACCTAAGTGGTAAATTTTGATGTCAGCTAGCACCCTTTAGAAGTAAAACACACAAAAAAAAAAGCACATGAATTCGTCTTCTTGCTAACAGTGTCGCGCAATGTACGGTGCAGTTTTAAACGCTTGAATGCCGTTTCACATGGTGCGACTTTTGTTCGAACGCCGCGTGAGGGCAAATTAAATCCCGTGGAATGTCTTAAAGTCAGTGCTCGTTCTACGGGTTTCTGCAGCATGATACTAAAAATCGTACAAACTTTTCTTTCGCAAAGTCGATGCACTGTATTATTATAATCAGCATTTATTTATCACTGAGGGCCCGTCCCCGTACTGAAATTACACAGGGGTGACCGCTTTGAGTTTCAGTTAAAATCATAACGCGGAGCCGCTTTTCAATCGACGCTATTAGGTGACCCCACTTGCTAGAGCGGATGTGCAGTAGAATGATCCGTATATGGAGATACAATCGTCGTAACCAGGTAGTGTAGCGAAATCGCACTCAAACCCGCAACCTAACTGTACACTTGGCAGGACACAAGTGCAACGTTCTTTCACGCTGAAACCAGCACGAAATCGTATCGAATACGCGACACCTTTGCCTACTGCTCGAGCTTTCAAATGCGGTCTATGCAGGTGGATTATACGGTCATGGGGGACATTGGAGAGTTTTTTGAGAACCATGTTTTTGTACGTCCGATACAGTAAGAAGGGCCCTCCGATACGCATTGCGCATGTGCGAGTCTTCTGTGGCAGCGGATGCGCAGTTCGTACCGTATCGGATGTGCAAAAACGGTTCCCTGAAACTCTCCATTAAATAGGGATCGAATCGTCATGATAATTCAGCTAATACCCAAAAATTCGGTTAGTAACCTTTTTAATTTGTGATAATATGCTTATGGTTCCAATCACCATGCTGATTGTTATTAGGGAGTTTTAGCCAGTCGTTTTTCGAGCACACGGTTCCGAAATCACGAACGGTGCAGCTGGTCCGTTCCGTGAAACCGTACGTGAAATTTGACATATATTAGCGAATTGTGAAACTGGCGCGACCGTGTAAACGATGATGATGATTTGTTTGACCGGTGGCGCCATCTTCTAGTAAACACGTGAAACATGCCGCAACGTGTAAATCCGTGGCGGCTCTGCGTTTCCGGCGTGACGACTGATGTGAACAAGACGGCCGACGTAACGTTTGCCGGTCGGAATTTCAAGAACTGCATAGCTAGATAGAGTAAAAAGTGTCTGAACAACCGTAAAGGTATGTGGTGTGTCTCCGTCATCTTGAACTTGAACGATCGTTCCCGTTGTGTGCCGTCGAACCAAATCATTTCGTCTGCTCGCTGTCGCCACGGCAGCTAGTCTGCCCGCAGATCGCAAAAATTTACTAGCATGCGCAGTTTTCAGCATTCACGATCGCTTACCATGGTGAGCACTCCTCGAAATGATTTGGTTCAACCTCTCAAATAAAGCAGACTAACAGGATGGCAAATCGCCTCCCGCTGTCCTAAGCCTAACGCTCGGCTGGGTCGGCGTAGTCAGTTTCCGAACCGACCGCCATCTTTTTTTCTGCCCTAGTCGTGAACGGTGCTGGCTGCGTTGCGGTGACGACTCCAGCGGCCGGAATCGAAGAAACGAACGAGAAGAGCCTGTTAGTTCGGTAGATTGGGCGAGTTGGTAAGGCATCATAATTAACCAGCGCACAGGCAGACAGTTACTCAAAATCCAAACACGCACAAACAAACACTCACACAGCGCTGAACTATCAACTGATTTGTATTTTAAAACTTCCTCTTCTTCGACCCCAAGGAATAGGTTGCCAAGGAAGAAAAGGGGAAAGACAAGGCAAAGAAAGGAAAGGCGAAAAAAAGTAGACACAAAAATGAACAGAAATATAAATAGAAGAAAAAGAAGAGGAAAATAAAGGAGAGTAATACTGATACAGCCGAGTCCAAGAGTTACACAAATATACAAAAATAATTACAAAATTAATCACGAACATATATAAACCAGGTGATATGCTGGTCTACTGTCGACTACGCTCTTGGCGTAAATAGTTCGTGTGGTGCAAAAAGTCCAAAAGTTACAAAAATTAATTGTTAAATAATATCAAAAGTAAACAAAAAGAAAGAAACCAGTGGTTATATACTGGCTTACTGTCGAAAACTCCTTCTGTCTAAATAATGTAGTTCTTTCTCCGATAAAGCTAAGGACGGAGTGCTAACACACTGGGCTTCCCGTCTTGCAATGTTCTCCGCTTCTATAATTTCTCGGGTGAGCTGGTTTTTACTCCTGCCTAACACAGCACAGTTGTCCAGTCGCGCAAAACAGCCACAATCCCTACAGTGGATACCTAGGTGACCGGAGTTGGCATTGGCAATGTTGTTGTTGTGCTCTCGCAGGCGGTCGTTTAAACACCGCCCGGTCTGTCCAATGTACTCTTTTCCACAGGAAAGGGAAACGAATAGACTACCCCTTCAACACATGGGACAAAGTTGGATTTGTGTTTCTTTGCGCAGCTGACGATGCTGATTGAGGAGGTGTTTACTTTTTTGCAGAGGCTGTGAAGTTTGTGTGGTGCTGAGAACACTACATTCACATTCGCTCTGTTTGCTATTTTCTTTAGACCATGAGATAGATTGTGCATATATGGCACGACTACCGGTCTGATTGTCCTGTCTCGGGGTATTTTTGCAGCGCTACCGAACTTGATTTCTCTGAGAAGAACTTCGGTTACTGACGTCAATATGGGTAGAGGATATCCAGCGGACCTTAGCCTTGACACTTGTACGTCGAAGCTCGTCTGCATTGAATGTAAGCATGACTTGCTAATAGAGTTCTTAAGGCATGACCTCACTATACCTCGTTTTACAAGCTTGGAGTGTGCAGAGTTGAATGGTAGAAGAGGTTTCTTTCCCCTAGGCTCATAGGACCAACAGATGTGATATGGTAGCACATACAGTCGAAGATCCAGGAATCGTAATGATCTTTCGACCGGCAGTTCGTAGGTGAGTTCTAGAGGATTCATACAGTTCTTGAAATTGTAGAGAACCTCCTCCACCATGGCTGCGAAGTTGGTATCATCTGTAGCAAGGAAGATTAAAAAATCATCTACATATCTACATACTTTTACTGCTTTTGATGTATCCAATATTCGTTGTAGACTCCTGTCTTGATGTGCAAGAAAGATGTCACTAAGGACTGGAGCAATGCTGGATCCTATGCATACTCCCGTCTTTTGTAGGTAGGCATTCCCATCCCAAGCAGCGAAGGTGGACTTCAAATAGATCTTCAGTAAGTCCAGAAACTGACTTTGGGACAGACCCGCCGCGTTCATAAAGGGTATGACACCAAAGGCATCAATGCTTTCTTCCACACATTTTAGGAGGCGTTCTTGGGGTAAGGAATAATATAGGTCCTTGATATCGATGGAAAATATCTTTAGCTCTTCCTGACGATGTTCTTCTAGAAAGCTGGAGACCTCGTAAGAACTTCGAACCAGGTAGGGATCGTCAATATTTAGCAGATTTAGTCTCTCTTGAAGGAATATTGCCACCGATTTTTGCCATGTTCCTCTTTCCGAGACAATGACTCTAAGGGGACATCCTGGTTTGTGGGTCTTTGCGCTGAAGAATAATTCAAGATTTAGATTTTTGCTGCGATCAATAGAAGAGCAGAGCTTTTTAATTCGAGTGACTGACAAAATTGTCTTGCCTCTCTTTTAATCTTGTTCAATGCGACCTCTTTGTGGCAGTTGAAGACTGAGGCAATGGCTTCTAATGCTCCAGTCCTTAGTGACCATACTTTCTTGCACATCAAGACAGGAGTCTACAATGAATATTGGATACATCAAAAGCAGTAGAAGTATGTAGATATGTAGATGATTTTTAATCTTCCTTGCTACAGATGATACCAACTTCGCAGCCATGGTGGAGGAGGTTCTCTACAATTTCAAGAACTGTATGAATCCTCTAGAACTCACCTACGAACTGCCGGTCGAAAGATCATTACGATTCCTGGATCTTCGACTGTATGTGCTACCATATCACATCTGTTGGTCCTATGAGCCTAGGGGAAAGAAACCTCTTCTACCATTCAACTCTGCACACTCCAAGCTTGTAAAACGAGGTATAGTGAGGTCATGCCTTAAGAACTCTATTAGCAAGTCATGCTTACATTCAATGCAGACGAGCTTCGACGTACAAGTGTCAAGGCTAAGGTCCGCTGGATATCCTCTACCCATATTGACGTCAGTAACCGAAGTTCTTCTCAGAGAAATCAAGTTCGGTAGCGCTGCAAAAATACCCCGAGACAGGACAATCAGACCGGTAGTCGTGCCATATATGCACAATCTATCTCATGGTCTAAAGAAAATAGCAAACAGAGCGAATGTGAATGTAGTGTTCTCAGCACCACACAAACTTCACAGCCTCTGCAAAAAAGTAAACACCTCCTCAATCAGCATCGTCAGCTGCGCAAAGAAACACAAATCCAACTTTGTCCCATGTGTTGAAGGGGTAGTCTATTCGTTTCCCTTTCCTGTGGAAAAGAGTACATTGGACAGACCGGGCGGTGTTTAAACGACCGCCTGCGAGAGCACAACAACAACATTGCCAATGCCAACTCCGGTCACCTAGGTATCCACTGTAGGGATTGTGGCTGTTTTGCGCGACTGGACAACTGTGCTGTGTTAGGCAGGAGTAAAAACCAGCTCACCCGAGAAATTATAGAAGCGGAGAACATTGCAAGACGGGAAGCCCAGTGTGTTAGCACTCCGTCCTTAGCTTTATCGGAGAAAGAACTACATTATTTAGACAGAAGGAGTTTTCGACAGTAAGCCAGTATATAACCACTGGTTTCTTTCTTTTTGTTTACTTTTGATATTATTTAACAATTAATTTTTGTAACTTTTGGACTTTTTGCACCACACGAACTATTTACGCCAAGAGCGTAGTCGACAGTAGACCAGCATATCACCTGGTTTATATACGTTCGTGATTAATTTTGTAATTATTTTTGTATATTTGTGTAACTCTTGGACTCGGCTGTATCAGTATTACTCTCCTTTATTTTCCTCTTCTTTTTCTTCTATTTATATTTCTGTTCATTTTTGTGTCTACTTTTTTTTCGCCTTTCCTTTCTTTGCCTTGTCTTTCCCCTTTTCTTCCTTGGCAACCTATTCCTTGGGGTCGAAGAAGAGGAAGTTTTAAAATACAAATCAGTTGATAGTTCAGCGCTGTGTGAGTGTTTGTTTGTGCGTGTTTGGATTTTGAGTAACTGTCTGCCTGTGCGCTGGTTAATTATGAGAAGAGCCTCCCGACACCCCAAAACGACTCGCGCGCGCATGCGCAGTGGCGTCGCCGATGCGTTCGAGGGCGAACCGTTCGTGTGGAAACGACCTGCTAAAACTCCCTGTTAAATCCGCTAAATCAGTAAATTAGACAAAAAAAAACTGCTCGCGCGTGGGAAGTGCGGTTGTGCGCTAAAGTTACCACTTGTGCAGCAGTCACGAGGTTTGCGGCCTGACAACGCGTCCACGTGATTTTTTCGTCTCTAACAGGGCGGTCGAAACCAGACCGCAAGATGTCTGCCGGAACATTCCGGCAGAGAGGAGTGACGTCGCCTGTGACGTCAACGGTGACTTCTTCTTGGTCCGGCAAGCCGTACTGAAACTTGTATATATTGATCTCTGCCGTAGCCAGAGGAGCACGGAGAACGCCGGATTTTCGTAGTAGGCGGTCGGGGAAAGGCGGTCCACCCCCATCGCAAACCTAGAGCGGGGGCTGTGTGTGTGTGGTGGAGGGGGGGGGTGCGTTTGTCGCTTCTCGGGAACCCTACAAACAAAACAAAAATGCTTAAAGTCCGACCTACAGAATCGTCTTCTACCGGGGAAAAAAAAGGTTCCCAGTTTCCTTCTCTCCCTTCCCACTCGCCCACTTTTCATTTCCTCTCCACTCAGAGGAGTTGATCTCTGAACTATACTCCTGGTAGAGAGGAGGAGGGTCTCCCTCTTTCTCAAATGAAACGGAGGAATTGAGGGAGAGGTTTCCTTCTCCCTGCTTGTTGGTCGGCCTTTAAAAAGCAGTTTCTTTTGCTGCATTCCCTACCTCGAAGCCACTTTAAAATCTCACAAAGGGGCCTTTCCTCCTTTCCCGCCCATGAAAACAAATGTCCGTATTTCCCTTTCCTGCTCAACCCTCCCCCCCCCCCTTCACCGCCCGTCGCCGGTGCGCTGGCTGTCTCTCCAGCTGGTCCAGACAATCCCGCAGACATTAGACAGCTTTAGTGAAGCGTACGCTAAAGCTTTGCGTACGCAAATAAATTGCAGGTCGGGAGTGCGCATGCGCAGAACGGAATAGAAGGGCCAGCGTGTTGCGTACGCACGCAACGCTGGGATTTTGCGTTGCGGGCTAGCAGGCTTTGCGGGAAGCTCTCGAGAGATCTCGGGCACAACGAGAGCGCCAGTTTCAAGATGGCGGTTACCTCGACTGGCGCAGCAAGGGCGACGTGGTGTTCTCGAAGTTCTGTGTTACGTTAAATTGCGTTGTGTTCAGCTTGGTAATCGTTTTCATACCCTACCGCGGTCGAATCAGATCACCGTGCCGCTGGAGGAGTGCACAGTGAAAATAAACACCGCTCGCAATGTGCGTCAACGCTGCGATCTGCTCAACACTAAGCCTATTCGCACTGTTCATCGTTGACGGACGAGCTACTCTTCAAGAAATCGCCGAAGTGCTCGCTATGCACTAGACATCAGTAGGTCATTGATTTCATTCCGCGATAGCATTGATGAAAGGTGCCGTATCCACGGGACGATTAACGGAGGTTCCGTGATCGAATTTGGCTACGCACTCTTACTCGTAGCCGATCGGTACTCCGCAGATAAGCTCGCTTGACGAGGCAGCTGCGGCATGGTTTAACTTGAAATAAAATGATTGGTCACGTTTTAATTTTCAATATTTCTTTTCTGGAGCATGATTGGCGGCGCCATAAGCACGCGGAATTCTACTGGCAAATTTAACCAAGATCATGCGAGGCGTTCCACTTGGAAACGTAACTTACAACTAAATTCGGTCCGAGCAGATCGTTTTTTTAGAGATACGCTATACTACTGCGTATTGCGTACGTAAGAGCCAGCAACGCTATACTGAAACTGTCTATTAGCGAGTTTTGGTAGACCATACCGCGCCCACGCTATGCCCTCCGCGACGAATGAAGCCACTACTGCGTAGGCGCGCCGGTGGCCTTGATTGTGGAGTTCCGAATATAGCAGCGTGTTGCGGAGAGCATCGCGGGACGGCGAAAATGACCTACGAAAACTCCCTGTTCAATCGCACTAGCCTGCTAAAGTTACAAACAAAACAAAGAAAAAAAGAGAAAACGGGTTCCGCCTTTTTTTATATTTCGGTCGAGGCTTTGCGGTCTGGGTTGTAGCGCCTTTTATGATGAGCGTTTTCGCACTTCTGATTTCCTGACGAGTGGTATCTTCAGCGTACTACCGCTTTTCCCACGCGCTCAAAGTATTTCTAAAGTTCACTAAATTCAGCGGTTTTTCACGACGCTCAGCAATTGCTTCTAAATGCGACCTGAAATTTATTTTCCCCAATTAAAAAAGTAGAAGACGAATATAATAGTTAATTATACAATTTATTCTTGACGATTGGACCCCGCCTTTATTATGTTCCTTTGTGATGATAATTTTGCTCGTCGAACAAAATATTACGCACATTCACAAAGCGAGTTTAGCAGCTGCAATCATATTATTTCCCGACTTTTCTTTTGTCATTTCGAACCTCCTTTGGGAGCTCCAAGTTTGGCACTCTGTCGGAGGAGAAAGTCTGCGAGATCTCCGACCGGTGCGATCGGCCAGCGCCACGCTGTGATCGGCCAGAGCACAAAAGTAAAGCCTGGCGCACTCGCCAATCGTGGTGGTTGACGATATCGCCGAATTTCTCTCCACGCGCCCAAATTAGAGCCCTCGGTCAGCCGACATAAAAAAATGAACGCAAACCCCCCCCCCCAAAAAGAAAAAAAGATAAAAACAACTTTTTTCTAATCAGGTTTGCGTATTATGCACAAAACGAAATTAAAAATAATCTTAGCACGATGCTTGACTGTTGCGGGGAGTGAGAACAATTAATTAAAAAAGGACGGTACAATAAGACGCCACTTTTTTGTATCGTGATGATATGTCCATTCGTGGTCGCTGACAGCTTTTAAATCGAAAGCGCGGTTTAATGTGTTAATGCATCTAGCCTCGTGATTGGTTCTGCGGCAGTCTTATCAGCTAATATGCTGCAAATCTGATTGGCTGTGGGGCAATCATAAGATGCTAGAGATGCGCCACGGCAAGAGTTTCCTAAGCTGTTAGTCACCATACCTATACAGATCCGAGTAACTTACTATGAAGCAAAACAAAAACAAAAATTAACGAGGAAGCAATTGTTTATAACTAAATACTTTTTTATTTTGTTTATCAGAGAAAAAAAACCGACTTTGAATAACCATACGGGCAGAGCAATTTTAACTATCATTTTTTTTCATCTGAAAGCAGTGGATTTTACGAGCAGTGCAAGTACACATGGAAGAAAAAAAAAACAATTATTAATTTTCTAAAAGAAAAAAAAATCCGTGACAAATTATTATTAGTCGTTTTTTTTTGTCACTACAAGAATTTGGGAGCATAAAAATACAACTTCATATAGTAACATACTTAATAGGACAATTTGCAGAGGTCGTGATCGAGCTTGGTGCTGTAAAATATCTCAAGAAAAAAAAAGTGTCATAAACAAAACATTACGAGGCATTTGTTATAAAAAGAAACAAAATTAGCGAAAACTAAATATTTAAAATAATAAAATAATGTGAAGCTGTAATTAGTTTTTTTTTCTATGCTTCCAGGCGACTTCTACATGTCGCAAGAAGATGTATAATAAAGAGCAATGCTAATAATTCTCACAAAGCAGTCTCGAAAGGATCCGGGTAACGTTACTTCAATCCCATTTCGTTAAACTGCCGCTAAATCATAACAAAAACAAATATAATGCCGATTTCCTGAATGTTGATGGTCGACGAGCTTTTTAATGGAAACACAAACACACATTTCTGCGCAATCTCTTAAAAAAAACGGAAAAAAAACTTATATTTGTTATGAACCTTTTTGAAAAAGAAATGACGCTCTTTAATAATTGTTTTAATAATAAAAGTCAAATTTAGAACCATAGACTTTAATTTCGCACGGAAGTATCACATCCGTGGGCGTCCTAAGATATTTAAACGAGAAGCCCGAGTCGAACGCGGTGAGTACCATGGTTCCGACACTACGATTGCGAGCAAAATGCCTCGCCATAAACACAACAGCACAAACCATCTATTATTCCATTTTTTCAATCCCCAACAAAATTAAAATACATTCGCCCGCGTGTTATAACGCCGTTCTCCGCTACACTTCCCGAGGGAGCCATCAGATATCCGACGCCAGAGCGCGACACAAGATACACACCCGTGAAAAAGCATAAAGGACGCATGTATCTTCTAAATATGTATAATATATCGACGCTCAACGAACCCCTCTCCAATCTCCCACGATGCATTTTGACTGGCGTAAAACACCCCGCTTTTCATAACCGCGACTGGGAGTAGCCAGATAGTAATCGGATTCAGGCGACCGAAATCCAGGAAGCGTTAGCGATGAAGAATAGCGTCACGCGTTGAGCCGCATCAAGCGCAGAAAAAGCGCACGACCGCAGGACAAACAGCTAACGTTAAAAACGGGGAGCACCAAATACCCCCAACGAGCCAAAAAAAAAGAATACACAAAAAGGTGCAGTGAAAGTAAACGAGTTTCGTGACAATAGCTCCCAGCTTCTCTAATTGAGCGAAACTCCACCAGGGGAGAGAATCGTTCTCGCCCGGCGAAACCGCTGATAAAGATGAATCACCCTTTTTATTCCGACAACTTCCATTCTTCGTCTCTTTCCCTTTCTCTCTCCGCCTCCCCTTTTCCTTCCTTCCTCTTTCTCCTCTTACTCTCTTTCTCCCCTCCCCGCATCCTTTATAGACCACGAGTTTTAAAATTAAACTCAACTCCCTCCCCCCAAAAACAAATGAAAATCGTATATATAGAGGATGACGATGGAGAGTCATCCCAGACCCAACGAGACTGCTGCCTACTTTCAAAATCCTCTTTTCCTTTTTTTCTTTTTACGTAGGCAATGCAAGATGTTTTTTGTTTGTTTGTCTTTTTCTCTAAGGTACCATTGCACTAGCTTCTGTATCGCTGACTTGAAACAACGTGATATACGCATTCTGCAATCTTCTTTTTCATCACAGTGTCAAATACGTGTCTCTCTGTACCAGAGTCTCGTCTTGTAACAGTTGGGGTTCCGCTTTTTTATCTGTAAGCTATTGCTTCTTTTTTTTTGTACTCGCGTTATTTGTTTGTTTTGAGCTTCAAGTTTTATATTTGCACGTACTGCCCAAAATTTGCATAAACAACCTTTAAAAAAAACTGAAAAACATCAGGCAACATTATGGGTCGCCGTTACTTCGGCACAAAGCGTATGACTGGATTCGAGTACGCGCCGAACTCTCCCGCAGCACTCGTGGCAAAAACATTTCCCAAAGTACGCATAAAAAAAATGGCGGACTCGGTTATTTGGCGCACAGCCGCTACTAAACCCTTCGCCCTTTTGAAAAGAGGTCTATTCAGAGCTCGCTCTTTCGTCCTTTTCACGCTACGCCAACTTCGAACGAAGCCTACGCTACGATTCCGCAGAGGCAATCACGTAGCACCAAAAGTGCATCGTGACGCCGCTTCTTTCGGTGCGCGATTGGTGTGGCCTGCGATAGCAAATACGAAAAGACAAGGGGCGCTGTGACGATCCGCGTTTACCGCCTCTCGATTGGCTCCATAAGATGGTAGCATCGGCTGCGGTGTTGAGCGCAAGTTCGTCTGCTTCTTTTAGCAGGGGTTGTGGTGACGTCAAAACGCCGAGCTCTGATTGGCTCTGATTGCAGGATAGTGGGTAGACCTGAAGACTGCACTAAGGTCTTCCAACTATCCTTCCAATCAGAGCCAATCAGAGCTCGGCGTTTTGACGTCACCACTACCCCTGCTAAAAGAAGCAGACGAACTTGCGCTCCGGAAAGGAGTTTTCGTAGATGGTTTCCGCTGTCCCGCAACGTTCTCTGCCACCCGCTACGAGATTCTGGACTCTGCAGGCAAGGCTACAGCGCCGCGCATGCGCAGTAGTGGTGTCTTTGTTCCGGAGAGCTTAGCGGAGCTGGGAAAGGGTTCACGAAAACTCCCTGTTATGAAAAAGACACTGGGTGTTGCGTAGATTAAATCCGGATGATCCGGAAAACGAACGCCTCTGAGGGAAGGAGGTTCTGGCGCGCGTGCTACGAGGGAGGAGGGTTAGAAAAACTCCGTATTCGACTTCTATTATGGGGATTTGTTCTTCCTTTGAGCACTAGAATGGGGAAGTGGGAGAATTAGATTAAAGGGTCAAACATTTTTTGAGCACGTTTTCATATATGTACAGACTCCCATAATGTGAAAGGCCCATTCGTCGACGCATTTTGTGCTGAGGTGCTAAGCACGTACTCTAGACGGATACCTTTTATTTTAACAAAACAAATAGAAAACAAAACTATTTACTTCCTCATTCCGTGCAAGGGCAGCGTGGCCAAAGCGAATCCAGCGCCGCCACCTGAAACTTTCTTGCTGAATGGGTCTTTCATAGTGTCATTTACTGTACATGTGCGTAAAACAGCACTCACTACTTTTCTTCACCGAAGTACCTCGACTTTTCTTTTTATCCTTACTTATAGTCGGACCTTCACTCTTACCTAGAGTTTTTAGTTCTATTGGTTCACCCAGAATCAATCGTTACCCATATTTTTTTTCAACGTTAGGTGTTTCTTCATCCTATTTTTTTTTTTTGCATTTTCGTCATTTTCCAGTTTTTGGCTCACAGTATTTTACTTTTCACATTCTCTCCTTTTTGTTTGCTTCTTAACTTCTTTTTTTTTCTCGCAACCTAGATTTATAACAGGTCGTTTCTCTTTCACCATTTCCAAGACTCGTAATTTCGATTTTGTGCGTCTGCATGTTTAGTTTTAGTTTCGCACATAAACACCGTCCAGGTCATGTTTCTTTTTTTTTTCCACACGAATTTTGTTACAAAAAACGATCCCTTAAAATAAAAAAAAAGAATGACGTACGCAGTGTTGCTGGAAACTACGACCCCAAATTGCTGCTCTCACCGCATTTTACTGTTTTACCTATCGTATTGACAGTTTTTTTATCTGTTTTTTTTTCTCCGAGCATTGCAGCTTATCATTCGCGCTTCGTTAAATTCGAAGCGATTTCTCATTGCTTTTTTATCTCTGATATTGTCGCAGCCCACCTCCCTTCACTCTTGGTTTCACGGACTTTCGCCTTTCTGCGGCGATGACATTTCTGTTCTTTATTGTTATCTGTTTTCAAATCTTAAGTGAGATTAAAAGAAAAAAAAAAACATCAAGGGGTGTAAACGAAATTAAAGAAGCGCAAGGAAAATTGGAAACGGCACTCCCTAGCGCGTTTCAGAACTTGTTCCCCCAAATCGGTATCGGAAGTCGGAATAGAGAGGAAGAAGCAATAATACGTCGGCCCGCAAAAAGAAAAAATAAACTCACAAATAATATTTAAAAACTGGAAAACAAAGCACTTCCAAATACAACGAAGAAGCTAATCAAGATAAGAATTCAATTCGGGATGGCAAGAAATTAAAAAAAGAAAGAAATACAAATGGGTAAAATTCGGCGCATTAGAAAGCACAACTGTCGTGAATTGATTTTACGAAACAAGCTTCCGACAAGAGTTATCCGGGAAGAGAAAAAAAAAAAAGGAAAAGCAGAACGAAAATTAGATTTTCGTTTCGAGGAGGAAATGAATTGGAAACGACATTTGCGCATTTCAGTGGAGCTCCGCCATTGATCGGATCGCTCTCTTACTTTTATCGTTAATAGCTAGTATTGTTGTGCCTCCTTCTGTGATTTTTTAATTTTTTTTTCACCGCTGGAAACCAGTCACACGCACGGTTAGTTCTGTGTCGGTTCCTATTGTGGGACGTGTGTGTCTTGGAAGGGGATTTAACGGTAAGTGCTCGCAACGGATGGAAGCGTCAGGGTTGAACTCGTACAGCTAATAGGAGGTAGCAAAAAGATTGCTCACTTGTTGCGGGATATTTTTATTATTTTCGTGTGAAATCTTGTAGTGCTTGGGTTCATGTTTGCAAAAGTGTTTCAACAAATCGACATCGCCAACATTCTCTCGAAAATGTGTGTGTGCGTCTGTGTGTTTGTGCTTTGTCTTGTGCTAGTGCTTTAGGTAGGTATACAATGTTAAAAGCACTAAGACTCAGGGAGTTGAAATACTTGCTTCCTTCTCGGATACCTCTCAGGATCATGAAACACTCGGCCTAAAAAGGGGCGCCACCATAACTGCTGTGCTTTAAATAAATACCATTCAGAATTATTCTTTTGAAATTCATAGCCCATAAAACATCCGCTAGTTTTATTCTCCATGCAATGGCAGTAGAATGAACAATTAGAAACACAAGCAGCGTTCACTCTTTAACTCGCAGCCAGAACAAGTGGCCACGTGAACTAGAGCCGATGAACTGCCTCCAATCTGGATGGAGCGCGAAATAATCCAATCCTGAAACCTCCGTCTCAAAACCCCCACCGCAAATCCCCCACGTTATCTCACCCGTCCCCGAACTCCCCGCCTTTCAAAACCGACGCACACGCAACCCCTGTACTGGATTCTCTCGCTTTCCCTGTCCGTTCAAATCCAGAAAACGGCGGCTCCGTGCATTGTTGAAATATTAAAGCCGGAAAGTGTGGCGCATGACTTCAATTTCTTCAACAAGGACTGGAGTTGGCTAGTTCGTTTAAATAGTTCATGAAACCAGCGCAAAAAAAAACGGAGGACTAAAAGAAGGAGCCCATAAAACGCAGCGCTGACTGGCAACAAAAAATTTACTTCGTAACAAAAACAAAAAAGAACGAGAGACGGGAAAGGTAGAAACAAAGCAATCATTTCTAATAACCCCCCCCCCCCCCCGCACTCCGATATGTGCCAACAAAAACTTTCCGGACCTCTTCATAAAATTCACTTCGTCCCCTGATAAGGCCACCGACGAGGAGGTACCACGCATGCTCTTTTCATAAATGTCAACGAAAAAACAACTCGTCAGTTTCTCTCGCTATTTCATTTAAAACTTAAATCTCTTCGAACAATGGCGAACACACACATCTTTCACAGTGAACCGAATTTCTGCTTGAGACAGTTTCAATCACAAATTCTTCCAAGAACCCTCTCGGTTGCGGGAGAGGGGGCTGGAATCCTTAGAAAACACAAAAAGAGCGAATAATGTGATGGTGGTTCATAGAGTAAAATATTGCTTTCAGAGAAAACAAAACAGCAGAACTGCTTGGCGATGTGCGAAATTTTGGTTACTTAACTGTAAAGCCGTGATGCTCACAGAAGTTGGAAAAGTCATATAGAAAACAGAGGATTTGTCGAACAGCGAGCTGTATATTCAGGAGTTCTACTTATTTATTTATTTATTTATTTACAATGCAGTGGACTTTTTGGTCTGCGCAGGAGAGGGAAAAATGATACATGATGTATACAAAATTAAACACTCCGTCCAGTTTAAAAATGTCAGCAGTTTGGAGTTGCCAGCATATGCTTTTACATGCATCATTTAACAAAAAAGTAATTCAACTTGGTTTCGTATAACTCAAGACTGGGACAACTAACATTGAAACTTATTTCCTAGTACCTATCGTGTTTGTTTTTTTGTGTTTTTTGTCACCGGAGTCTCGGGTAATTCTACAAATAATATTTGAAAATATTCTTATACTGATAAAGAACCATTGCTTTAGTGCTGCTCGTCCTCTGTGAACAGGTCAGCCCGTTTGCTCTAATGCATCATTATTTTAATTTAAAAAGTTGTTTTTTTTCTAGACGATCAAGCCGTGCCTCACTTCTGATTCAGGCAACGGATTCAATACGCCTTTATTCAAAGAAAATAAATTGATGCAAGGTTCTCTATTCTTATTCCTTGTGTTACCTGATTATTTCTATAGGGGCCCAATGCATAACTGGAATATTCAGATATCGGAAGCACATAAGATTTATATGCAGTCAATTAGACATGTTTGTTACTAAGTCTGAGGTGCCTTCTAAGGAAGCTATTTTTTCATATGCCCCTGCACATATATAATCAACTTGACTTTTCCAGCGTAAGGTATTGCCGAAAATAACACACAAGTACTTAAATTCATCTACTTTGGTAAGTTCTGTGTCTCGTATAGCGTAACAGAAGTGTAACACATTTTTCTTGTTTATAACACTACAAAACACTATCTTACTAAAATTAAAAAGGAGACAGCGCAGTAGTCTATCTCGTCTTTAGTTTGTCCTTGCCTTGTAGCGCTTTTTTAAACCAAAATGCTCATCAACCAACCAGTCCAAACATCCCATGGAGCATGCTAAAATTAGTAACCGTTCCCAATGTAGTTACACCATGAGCTCACTTTCTCTAAAGGCGCATTTAATAACTCCTAATCCTGAACTGCAGCAACTTTAGAAAAATTATGAACCATTCCCTCTGTGAAGATGGATGACCAACGAAACTGTTTAGCACACTACACAGACCCGCCCCGAGGAGCCGGAAGAAACTAGACAGGTGTGACGGGACCGTCACCCGGCGGAAAGCAAACAAGCTCAACGGGACCGCCACCCGGGAGATCGGAAGGAAAGAAAACTAGGCACGTAAGCGTTTGGAGCGACGGCAAAGAGAGGGCGGTGCGAGCGCAGACATGGCTGACGCTGGTCACACAGCGGCAAATGATTGAGAAACTTTTAATATCTAGGTAAAGGTCTACTGATCTCGAAAACGATACCTATTGATATCTAAACTACTGAAAACCTTACTAAGCTAAAGTTAAGGAAATGCAGGGAATGCTGTTCCTCGCGCCATAAGTGCCGGCGTCTACAGCAGTGACTGTTCTAAATCAAAATCCTAGCACAAATGGCATCATGCATGGGCGTTCGTCAACGCTTAATTTTGGTTATTTGCTTCGAAGCTCTTATACGCCGAAGATGTGCGCGTTCGGAGAGAGAGCATAGAGAGAGAGAGAGAGAGAGAAGAGTTGAAAAGAAAGGAAGCCTAAAACTTATTAACCACATTGTCGATTGGGGTCAAGCTAGTTCCAGGTTGGGGATGGGGAAAGGGGGATCGAAAGAAAAGATTAGGAAGGTGAATAGGGAAGAGAGAAGGCATCTTGGATGAGGTCACAGTTATTTGATTAAATTTGTCGACTACTGTATATCTATCCACAGCACTGCCGGCACTGTTACAAGCGGTGCAGTAGGCAGGTATCTTCCAGGAATACAAGAAGGTGAGAGAATGTCCTAGTGGCATCACGTACGGAGCCGGGGGGGGGGGCGGAGCATATCTTGTGTAGTAGAGCGGACAACTCCCGCGATCTGCAGCATGTCGAAGAAGATTTTTCTTTCGTTTGCGTAAGTGGGACAGGCCCCAAAGAGATGGTCCACATCCTCCAGAGTGTCACAAGTAGGGCAGTTTGGGCTCATCGTTGCGTTAATTTGGTGGATGACAGATGCAGTATAGGCACAGCTTGTACGAAGCCAGTGTAGTACGGAGGCGCTTGCACGTGGTAGCTTCGAAGGGACGCGTGGGGGTGGTCTTCCGTCAGTGACCCGTGGGTCCGGATGATTCTGCATTACTTGGTGAATTAGCAGCTTGGCTACATGAATCTTCGCCACCATAAAAATGGGAGTTCCAAGCTGGTGTGCCGCAGCGGCAAGAAGGTCGGCCGTCTCATTACCCAAAATGCCTACATGTGAGGGAAACCATTGGAATGATATTTCCCAGCCCTTCGCTTGGCGTTTTCTTGGAAGGTGTGCAATGTATCGGGCATATTGATGGGCATCATCAAAATTACCGAGATTTTGTAGTGTTTTTTTTTGGGAGGGGGTGGGTCGGTAAGAAGCAAAGCTTTCTCGCAATAAGGAAGTTTCTCCAGGGCGTCAAGTCCAAACCTAAGAACCACCAGTTCAGTGGTTGTTGATGTGGCGTGGAAGCTGAGCTTTCTGGCATGAGACACATTTAGGTCAGGACTCAGGTATGTAAACCGCTGCGGGAGATGACTTGCCGCTATGAAGAACTGAACCGTCGGTGTATACTCGCATCCATCCCTGGTATAGTGTCTGTAGTGGTCCGGGCAACGACCCGTGCTGTGTTGCGTTTGCTTTTGAGCATTGGAACAATCTCATTTATGTTCAGTGGAGGGGCGTATGGTGGCGGTGCCGGGTAGTCGGGGTCCGGATCACCGATAAAGGCCATAAACTCCGTTGCCAGAGAACTAAGGCAAGAAAGCGAGCGTTGGCGAAGGCGATTTAGAAGAGGAGCAGTTGAGCGATAGGCAGTTTGGCTCGCTATGTGCCGGAGTGTTAGTTCTCTACCGTAATTTTCGACTAGATTTACCCTCGCTTCCATTAGTGTTGGGACGTTTGGTGAATATCTGGGTAATTCAAGGCACAGGCGGACTGCCACTCTCTGAAGAGTCTCAACTGCTGAGCTCTGGGCATTGCCGAGCTGCACCAGTGGTAGTGCGTATAGCAACCTTGAAAGAATTAGACCTCTGTAGAGTTGCATCACCACTGCCTTTACGGTCCCCCATCTGCTGCCAATGATCATACAGGTAGCACTGAGGTGTCGGCGACATCTGACAATGGTTGTCTTAACTGCTGGTCGCCAGGAGACTCGATCATCTAGGAGGAAGCCTATATAGGAGTATGTTCGAACCCTTGTCACGTTTGTCCCATAATCGTGTAAGTTCGGTTGATCGAAGATCTGGCAGTAGGGTGGTATTGAAGAGCTGCTGTTTTGGAGGCCGATAACGCAAAACCAAGCCGAGATATCGCGTCAACTAGAGCGTCGAGGTCTAGCTGGAGTGTTCGCTGCATGTTACTGAATGAGCTAGTTGGGACAGTAGTCCAGAGAACAACATCGTCGGCGTAAACTGCGATGTTTATGAATGGAGAGGGGTGTTCAAGGGCTGCAAGGCCTCCGGCAGAGCTGCCATTGCTGCATTGAACAAAAATGGGCCTCATGACGCTGCCCTGAAGAACACCCTGGGCTACTTTCCGTGGCGAACTGCGCACACCTTCTAAGCGAACGCACATTGTATGCCCTGTCAGGAATGCACGAACGAATGCGAGTGCTCGGCCGGTAACACCAAGCTTGATTAGCTGAGCGAAAATGGTTTCGTGTGGGATAGAGTCAAAGGCCTTTTTTATATCAAGAAATATTGCCGAGGTTGCTTGGCGAGTTGCCTTCGATTGTTCCATGTCAGACATAAGGTCACCAATCGCGTCTGTTGTGCACCGCAGTTTGCGGAAGCCCAATAACTGATGAGGTAGAGCGCCAGACGTCTCAAGCTGCCAGTCAAGGTGTCTCAGGACCATCCGTTCAAGAATCTTGCTGAGGCAGCGGGTGAGGGAGATAGGCCTGTAGGAGCTGATGTCACCGGATGGCTTCCCTGGTTTGTGAGCGGGAACTCCTTCAGATCTGAGCCATGCGCGTGGCAGAACTGCCGAGCACCAGACGTCATTCAGATATTCCAAAAGGCCTGAAGGCCATTGCACCTAAATTGCGCAAGGCTGAAAGGCGATTGCATCTGGGCCTGGAGCGGTGCGTTTGCGAGCGGAGCGGCGAAGAGCATCTTGCAGTTAATTCAGCGTAAAGTCCACGTCGC
>JAZHYW010012475.1:0-23421 GCA_037355805.1 Ixodes ricinus
TCAGCGTTCGATCTTGCTGCTTCGCCGCCTTCGACGCCCGCGACGCTCTGTTGTTCTCTCTCTTTTCCCTTTTATTTTTGGGCACAAGTTCGCCCCATTAAACGTTTAGTTTATTCAGTTATTCGCAGCCTCATCACTTGTCCTTCGTGACATTTTGGTGGAGGTGCGGGGTACCGCATGTCCGTGAAGCGCACCCCTCCAAGTTCCCGCAGTACAAGCCCGAACCCAAGCTCCGGAGGACCCGACGAAGACCAGATCGAGGCCCGGTTCAGTCGTCGCACCCAAGGCCTACCCCCGGAATTCGGACTTCTGCCACCCAGGACCAGGCAGCCAACGAGGCCGACAATGGACGACCAGCAGTCGCAGACCCCGGCCGCTTCTAACATCATTTACCTGCCCGTCACACCACGGACTCCGACGCCCTTCCACGGTGAAGCTCACGAAGACGTAGAGGACTGGCTGCATCATTATGAACGTGTAGCCCGCCACAACGGATGGACGGATGAGCACCGCCTCCAGAACCTCTACTTCGCGCTGGAAGGCACCGCGAGGCACTGGTTTGAAAACCACGAAGCCTCCTTTACTTCGTGGGAGCCATGCGCCGCCGAACTGAAGCGGACGTTCATCAACTACCACCGTCGGCAGCGAGCGGAGGACCTTCTTCGAACAAGGGTGCAGGGCCCCACCGAAAGCGTGACCAGCTTTGTCGAAGATGTCCTGCGTCTAAGTGCCCGGGCCGATCCGGAAGCCACCGAGGAGAAGAAACTTCGCGCTCTCATGCGTGGGGTGAAGGGTGAAATTTTCGGAGGACTGGTACGCAATCCCCCGACGACTGTCAATGGTTTTGTTACCGAAGCCACCAATATCGAGCGCGCCCTGACAGCCCGAGAAAGCCACTACCACCGAATCGCCGGCGCGCCTGCTGCTCCATCTGCCGCTGCTTCCCTTCTCGACCTGAACACCAGCGGTGTCGACAGCTTTCGGGAGATCGTCCGTGAAGTCGTCCGGGAAGAACTCCGCAAGATACTCCCCACTGCGGATCGGCCGACCTCACTGTCGCTCGCTGAGGTCGTCCGAGAGGAAGTTCACCGGGCCTTCCAACCTGAGGTTCCGATCAACACGACGACCCCAGAGGAACCGACTTTGAGCTACGCCGCCATGGCCCGACGACCGCCGCAAGCTAACCACCACGCCACTGCGCCACCCCGACGAGACCCTCCGATGCCGCAGTATCCTCGACGACAGGAGAGACAAGTCCAGGACGTCCGCCCGGAGCGACCCTCGCCGAGGAAGACCGACGTGTGGCGAACGGCCGACCGACGCCCGTTGTGCTATCACTGCGGTGAAGCCGGCCACATTTACCGTCGATGCCCCTACCGACAACTGGGGCTGCGCGGGTTCCACCCGAACGACCCGCGCCCACGGTACGACGAACGGCCTCGCGACATCGAGGAGTACCTACGACGTTCGCCATCTTCTACGCCGCCTCTCCGCCGTGAGTCCCGCTCACCGTCGCCCAGACGTTCAGCGTCTCCAGCGCCACGACCCCGCCGAGAGAGCCTGTCTCCCCTGCGTCGCCGGGAAAACTAAGTGCGGCAACGCCTGGAGGTGGCGTTGCCGAAGACGACCGAAGCAAAGAGCCTCCAAGAACGACGGAGCGCTCCCACTCTTCCGACGCTACGCATCGCAATGACGCCCCTGCAACGGTGTCCAACAACCTAAACGTCGTCATCGACGGCCACGACGCATCAGCACTCGTGGACACCGGAGCAGACTACTCAGTCTTGAGTGGGAGGCTCTCTCGCCGCCTACGAAAAGTGACAACGCCGTGGGAAGGCCCCCAGATACGAACCGCCGGTGGGCACCTCATCACACCAGTCGGGAGATGCACTGCCCGCGTCGAGATCCACGGTGAGACCTGCCCTGTGAAGTTCGTCGTTCTGCAAGACTGTGCGAGGGACGTTATCCTCGGAATGGACTTTCTCTGCGAGTATGGCGCCGTCATCGACCTCGGAGCAAACCGGTTGACGCTACGAAAACCTGTTTCACCACAGGAGGAACCCCAAGCTACTTCATCCGCGGTCCGAGTCCTCGCAAGCCACGTGAACTTACCGCCGCGGTCGAGTGTTTTCGTGCCCGTCGGGGTCACCGAAGCTTTCTGCGGCGAAGTTCTGCTCGAGGGAAGCCTCCAGTTGCTTCTAGGAAGAGGAATCGGCGTCGCAAGAGGAGTGGCTGAACTCCAGGATGGGCGCACCATGGTCCTCGTGACGAACTTCCGACAAGAAACGCAACACCTCACGAAAGGTGCCGCTGTGGGCCACGTCGAGGAACTTCGAAACTCCGCCGCAATCGCCGTGATCGCTGACGAATCATCGCCACCTCAGCAAGACATTGCGCCGCCAGCGCAGCTCGACATCGACCCGAAGCTTCCAGGCCCGAAACGACGACAGCTGATTGACCTCCTCGCCGAATACAGCGACTGCTTCGCGAAGTCGTCGAAGGTGCGCCAAACCGCCGTTGCGAAGCATCGCATCATTACCGAGGACGACGCGCTCCCTGTGCACCGATCGCCGTACAGAGTCTCCGTAAAAGAAAGGGAGGTCATTCAAGAGCAAGTGCAAGAAATGCTGAACGACGACATCATCCAGCCTTCAAGCAGTCCGTGGGCCTCTCCAGTCGTGCTTGTCAAGAAGAAGGACGGAACGCTTAGGTTCTGCGTGGACTACCGACAGCTGAACGCGGTAACCAAGAAAGACGTATATCCACTCCCCCGCATCGATGACACACTAGACCGGCTGCGCCACTCCCGGTACTTTTCATCGATGGATCTGAAGAGCGGTTACTGGCAGATCGAAGTCGACGAACGGGACCGAGAGAAGACAGCTTTCGTCACGCCGGATGGACTGTACGAGTTCAAGGTGATGCCTTTCGGACTATGCACGGCGCCAGCAACTTTCCAGCGTGTCATGGACACCGTACTGGCAGGACTGAAGTGGCAGAGCTGTCTTGTCTACCTTGACGACGTCGTTGTGTTTTCAAGTGACTTCGACGAGCACTTGCGGCGACTCCGAGCTGTACTCCAAGCCATACAGACCGCACGACTCACCCTTAAGCCGTCCAAGTGCCGGTTCGCCTATGACGAACTGAAGTTCCTAGGCCACGTGGTTAGTAATGACGGCGTCCGCCCAGACCCCGAGAAGACTCGCGCCGTTGCGGCATTTCCAGCGCCTTCAGACAAGAAGGCCGTGCGAAGATTCCTAGGACTTTGTGCCTACTATCGACGCTTCGTTCGGGATTTCGCAAGAATTTCCGCACCGCTCACAAAACTTACGAAGGACGCCGAGAAGTTTGAATGGGCCGAGGAGCAACAGCACGCATTCGACGAGCTGAAGCAACGACTCCAGACTCCTCCTGTTCTTGGACACTTCGATCAAGATGCGGAAACCGAGATTCATACGGACGCAAGTAACGAAGGCCTTGGCGCGGTACTGGTTCAAGTGCAAGAAGGCACCGAGCGAGTCATCGCCTACGCCAGTCGGACACTGTCCAGGGCGGAGAGAAATTACTCCACGACTGAAAAAGAATGTCTGGCGGTCGTCTGGGCCATCACGAAGTTTCGCCCGTACTTATACGGGAGCCCTTTCCGCGTTGTCACGGACCACCACTCGCTCTGCTGGCTTGCGAACCTAAAGGACCCTTCAGGACGTCTCGCTCGATGGAGCCTCCGACTGCAGGAGTTCAACATGACTGTGGTCTACAAGTCAGGCCGCAAGCACAGCGACGCCGATTGCCTGTCCAGAGCCCCTGTCGAGACATCCTCCGGTAGCAGCGACGACGATGACGACGAGTCCTTCCTAGGCGCGGTGAACACCGACGACATGGCGCGACGTCAAAGAAGCGATCCTGAGTTGCGCGCCCTAATCGAGCACCTCGAAGGACGAGGGGGTACTACCCCCCGTGTCTTCTTGAGGGCCCTGCCGACCTTCGTCCTCCGACAAGGTGTGCTTTACAAGGAGAACTTCGGAGACAACAGCTCGCCATGGCTGCTGGTAATCCCTGCCGACCTTAGAGAGGAGATATTCCAAGCCTGTCACGACGACCCAACGGCTGGGCACCTTGGCTACAGCAGGACGCTCGCCAGGATTCGAGAAAAGTATTACTGGCCGAGGCTACCGAAGACCGTTCACCTCTACATTCGATCATGCCACGAGTGTCAACGACGAAAAAACCGCCGACGAAGCCGTCAGGACTTCTGCATCCGATTGCTCCCCCGTCCAGACCGTTCCAGCAGATCGGAATGGATTTACTTGGCCCTTTCCCACCGTCAACGTCGGGAAACCGCTGGATAATCGTCGCCACAGATTATCTTACACGGTACGCCGAGACGAAAGCCCTTCCATCAGGTACGGCTGTGGAAGTCGCCAAGTTTTTCATCGAGTCCATTGTCCTCCGGCACGGCGCCCCCGAAGTCCTCATTACCGACCGTGGATCATCGTTCATGGCCCAGCTGACGCAAGAGATCCTTCGTCTCAGTGGCACCGGCCACCGTCGAACCACTGCGTACCATCCGCAGACAAATGGACTAACAGAACGGCTGAACAAAACCATCGCCGACATGATCTCAATGTATGTCGACGTAGAGCATAAGACTTGGGACGAGGTGTTACCCTACGTCACATTTGCTTACAACACGGCGGTGCAGGAGACAACAGGAGTAACACCGTTTCAGCTGGTGCATGGCAGAAAAGTGTCGACCATGCTCGACGCAATGCTACCCCACGAGCCAGCTGACGATGGGATACCCGACGCCCAGGTGGTTGCTCAACGAGCCGAAGAAGTCCGCCAGCTCGCCCGACTCCGAATTCAAGACCAACAACGTGTCGACGCTGCCCGGTACAACCTTCGCCGGATCGACGTTCGCTTCAAGCCCGGAGACCGTGTGTGGGTTTGGACCCCAATACGACGACGCGGTCTAAGCGAGAAACTCCTGAAGCGCTACTTCGGACCCTACAAAGTGCTTCGCCGACTTGGCGATCTGAACTACGAGGTGATGCCCGACGGAACACGGACTTCATCACGCCGCCCTCCACGACCGGAAGTCGTTCACGTCGTGCGCCTCAAGCCGTACTACGCGCGATAAGACTGTGAACTGTGATCTCGTGCAACGCTTGATAGGATTGTGTTTTGCCAGCTTCCGTATTTTCTCATTCTTTTGTTTGTCTTGCTCTGTTCTGTTGCCTTTCACGTGGCATCGAGACGATGCCTTTTTAAGGGGGGGAGTAATGCCACGCGCGTCGGCGAGCAAGCGCGTGCGTGGCCGAGTGGTTACCGCGCTTGACTTTCGTGCGGAGGCCCAGGGTTCGATTCCTGGGGGCTCCGCGAATTTTGTTTATACTTTCAGTTTATTATTCTGGTGAATTCGAGAACATTATTGTTTATTCTAGGCCCGAAAGTTCTACGCGTCGAACCTTCCACGCCGATTATTCCAGAAGCCCACGCGTGTACATAAGGGGCTTCGCGTGGCGAGCCAAAGTCAGTTTCGCCTCAGCGTTCGATCTTGCTGCTTCGCCGCCTTCGACGCCCGCGACGCTCTGTTGTTCTCTCTCTTTTTCCTTTTATTTTTGGGCACAAGTTCGCCCCATTAAACGTTTAGTTTATTCAGTTATTCGCAGCCTCATCACTTGTCCTTCGTGACATTTTGGTTTTTATATAGAAAAACGAGCTCTTCGCTGCGCCTCGATAAATACGTTTAAATGCCGCAGCCTCACCAAAATGTCACGAAGGACAAGTGGTGAGGCTGCGAATTACTGAATAAACTAAACGTTTAAAGGGGCGAACTTGTGCCCAAAAATAAAAGGGAAAAAGAGAGAGAACAACAGAGCGTCGCGGGCGTCGAAGCAGCAAGATCGAACGCTGAGACGAAACCGACTTTGGCTCGCCACGCGAAGCCTCTTATGTACACGCGTGGGCTCCTGGAATAATCGGCGTGGAAGGTTCGACACGTAGAAATTTCGGGCCTAGAATAACAAATAATGTTCTCGAATTCACCAGAATAATAAACTGAAAGTATAAACAAAATTCGCGGAGCCCCCAGGAATCGAACCCTGGGCCTCCGCACGATAGTCAAGCGCGGTAACCACTCGGCCACGCACGCGCTTGCTCGCCGACGCGCGTGGCAATATTTGCATTCCTTTAGGGAAGCATTCATCCCGGAGCAACAGTGCTCGATAGATCGGCAGGGAGACCCGGCATGCATTTTCTGGAGGCAAGATCGGGCCGCCCTATTTCCTGCCATGTTATCGTGCCCCGGGGCCGAAATATCTTTTTTTTTGGAAGCTCTCTGTTTTTTCTCGGGATCCAAAAATCCGCTGCTGCCACTCTCCCCTTCTGAAATCTCCTGCATGCTGCCATTGTGTCTATGATCGGTATGGCTCCCCTGCTCGTAATAGGCCGCCAAAGCGATGGCCGTTTTTTCCGCCACATGTCACTTGGATTCTGAATGTCCCTACTGCCAGCTCCTTTCCGCAGCCGTCCACCAAGCGGACAGAATATGCTTCTTTCTCATATATTTGGCGTCATCGTTGTGCCTTTGCGGGCTCCGCTGTCCTCCCGTATCGTTTCCTGAAAACTTCCACCCTGGCTCTTCTCTGTTCTCTGTGGTGTTCCGAATGCATAATTCTCAAGATTGGTGCCATCTGCATATTTTGTTCCAAGTGCAACCGAATTCCTTTGTTTGTTTTTTTGTCTCACCCTTGGTATGGTAGCTTAGCTTTTCCATTGTCGCCCGTGAAATTGAGTCTTTCTAGTAAAGTGTTTTGTGGGCCTTGAACATCTCCTCCTGACAAGTCGTACACCCTAAGTTGCACATCCCTGTTTGTCGAGGTTGCTGGAAGTAGTCCTAATGCCAGCTTGTAGGTCTTTCTGACGAGACCTTCTATCTTATTTAATTAGTTTTTTTGAAGCCTAAGGTACGGGGTTCCAAATACGATCCTGCTGACCACCAAGGCTTGCACCAGTTTCAGTGAGTAGTGCTCCTTCAGTCCATACTTACAGTTGGCCACCTTTCTCACTATGTGTGTGACTCAGGAGACCGTCTCCTGCAGCCGCTGTACTGTGGTTGTTCCCGCTACATCTCCTTGCACATTCAACCCCGTCCTCGGATTGTATTGACCTTTGCGGTGGTGAGACCTTTTAGGGTAAGCTTCGGATCCGGTTTCTACGGTGTGTGCCATTATCTTGTTCGTTTTTTTTATTATTAGCAGCTATGACTTCTCCTTTGTTAGACGCCAGACGGCAGTCCATCAGGTATGCATCAGGACTGTACACCGCCTTCTGCAAGCCGTCTTCCTTGGTACCTTCTGAGTCGGTTGCCGTCAACACCTTCAAATAATCGGCATAGGCAGCGTAATCTGATTTCTTTAATACCCTTTGGCCTCTGGGAGTAGGCCCTTATCGCCATGTTGAAGAGGAGATGTGAAATCACTAACACCTGACCAGAGATGTGCAATCACTAACATCATACCGCCCTCCCCCCCCCCGCCCCCTCCCCTCCCCCCGCCCCTCTCCGCCGTGCTCTGAAATGCGTCCGCAGCCAATTGCACAATTTATAACGTCGGCTCCCGCCAAACTCGCGCCCGCGCGCGCAAAAAAAAAAAGAAAAACGACTTCGATTTTGTTTAATGATTACGCTGTCATCCCGCCAACTCTTCCATCAGACGAAGCGACGATGTTCAGCCTTGTGTCACACGCCGACACCTAGGGATGACTCGACTCTGTCGAAGACTTCATCGGATCTCTACGATAGGCGGGCATACGGCATGACGCGGGAGGTCTAGGCACGTTCCCAGTAGGGCACGTTTGGCTGCTAAACTCCACACTTCTACGGTCAAGTGCAAGCTCCTGCATGTAGGAAACCCTACAGGTCAAATACCGTCTCTCCATAGTAATCGACCCCAAATAAGCGAGTGTTCAAGGTTGTGATGCATTGGGTGGCGTTGGACGTGTCCTTCGAAGTCATCGGTCAGGCATTTTAACTGTTTAAAGAAGTAAAAGGAGGCTTTCGTAAGATGTGGGCAGGTCTAAGGCCTGAAAGACGTGGATTCAACGTCCATCTTCGTTCGGTTGTTTCTTCAGAAGAATATGACGGCAGAATCTCTTCATACTCAGCTCCGTTTCAGAAGCGGCACCGTGCGTGTCTTCATACCCTGGTGGACGCCTCTGTGACACAGATGCAAAAGCACTGTGCACATACAGCGTGATTTCCAAGGGCCGAGGTATAAAAAGTGTATCACGCTGGGGTACTAGACCCGGGACTGTGTGCGGTCCCACGCCTGAGCCCCCACCAGTCACGTCCCCGAAGACAAAACCACGAACCAAGTCATCGACGAAAAAGAAGCGGAGGAGGAGGCGATGCCCTTGACTCCAGTGCTTATACAACGGCACACCCAGCGGCGAACTCCGAGACCAGCAGGATGCCGGAAAGTCAACAAGACCAGGCGTTCACCGCGGCCCCAGTTTCGGGGGAGACTCGTGGCGGCGAGGCTGGACTATACGAGTAGTTGACAGCGCAGAAGTCATCGGCCACGAACGACGAGAGCTTAGATGAAGATAACTAGAGCGAGCAGCAGAGTTGTTCGCGCTGTCTCGCTCGTGCGCATGAACACTGGCCTTGCGCTCTGCCCCAGAACGTATTTCGGCTTTTAGCCGATCGGCACAAAAAAACTCTTTCTCATGCCGAGTCCCCGTGTCGCCGTTCCCTTCCGCAACATACAACATGGTGTCAGAAGTGGGATGCCGCCAACGATGAGTCGACTCGAAAAGCTCTTTATTAGGCCAAGCCACCGCGAACAGGGAGCCAGAGGAAGATACGAGACTTTACTCTAGGGGACCTCCAGCTTCAACTAAAAGGCCATGTATGGCAAGCTTCTTCATCCAACCGCATGAAGGTTTTTACTTCTCATCGCCCAGCGAATGGCCGAAGTGAAAAAAAAAACGTTTCGAACATTTCCGGACGTCCTCCGGTATTAGCACCAATCTTGAGCCACACCAAATGGATGCCTTGCTCTACATCATAGAAGACCAAGCCAAAATACATATATGACACTTTCCAGCTCTCTGAAGGGGACGCCAAGATGTTGAAAATAATCATGGAGCACTTTGACAAGTACTTTATTTCGTGGCAAAACGTCGTATCTGAACGGGCTCGTTTTAACACTAAATTTTAGCAGGATGGCGAGTCTGGTGAAGTGCTCGACGGCGCTCCGCTCACATTCGAAGCACTGTAAATACGGTAGCCTTCAGGAAGACCTTGTGATAGATCTTCGAATCGTCGGAATCAAAGACCAAATGATATCTGCAAGACTGCAGCTCAATGCGGGCTTTACGTTAAAAACAGCGTTTGAGAAAGTCAAATAGGAGGAAAGAGTACGTCAGTAGCAAGCTGAGCTCAATTCTGACAAGTTGACAGTCAACAAAGTTACATCAGGGCGTCAACAAAAACAAAAACCACACGGTTGGGCCAAGCATTCTTTGAAATCTAACCCACTCAACGACGAGAGACCTCACGCCTAAGCGAGAGCGACACCACGTCCATGTTCGTTCAAAAGCGGCGCTCAACGGCAGTGTCGGTGGTGCGGAAAAGAGCAACATGCACGCACCCACTGCCCAGCGAAGTTAGAAGTATGCCGTACATTCCACAAGAGAAGGCGTTATTCGTTTTTCTGCAGGTCTCGTCGCGTCGATTTTGTTAGATCGCCCAAAGCCTACAGCGAATCTGGATTTCTAGCAACTGTCAAGCCTTTCGAAAGTCCAGCCTGTGACATAACAACTGTTTCAACGTAAACCTGATAAAATTAAAAAAAAACTACAAAGGCACTTACGAAACTGTCGTATCAACAAGCACCATTCAAAATGCTCATGTGCCAAGCTCTGCTTTCCGAAGCTCCTCGTCAGCCTTACAGGCCTGACGCAAAGCTCCACGCGACAAGAGGAGTACCATGATCTAAACTCGTCTAGATCGGCCGGAAAATGATCTAAGATGTTTACGCGCTACGGAATACCAACACATCCTTGCTCGGCAAGCCAGTCATGAAGGAGTTTCAGATTCTAACATTCGTGAACGCCGTCGTTCAGAACTTAAACCCGGAAGACAAACTTTCTACACTGTTCCAAGGTCTCGGAAAGCTGCAGAAGGAGCACACGATTCTACAAAGCGATAGAGCGAAACCGGTTTTCATTAATTCTCCACGCCGCATCCCCATTCACCTCTACGACGAAAGACGAATAAGGCTAGAGCTAATGAAAAGCATGGGTGTAATATCATCAGTTGAAGAACGAACATAATGGTGTGATGCACACCCTTATGTGCATCACACACATCACACACCTGGTAGTCGTCCCAAAGCCAACCGGAGCAATCAGAATCGTCGTGGACGACATTGTTCTGAACGATCACGTCGTGAGAAAAACGCACCCAATTTCCTCCGCGGAGCACGCGCTCGGACTGCTTCAACGGGCGAAGGTATTCTCGAAGCTAGATGCGAATTCGGGATTGGGGCGAATTCCACCGGACGAAGGAAGCAAGAAGCTCACCAAGTTTATTACGACGTTCGAAAGGTTTTCCTCTCACAGACAACCTTTCGGCATAGCACCCGTTCCAGAGCACTTCAAACAACAGATGTGAGACCTTATGCAAACCATTAAAGTAGTGGCATGTCAGATAGGCGGCACCGGCAAAACGAAGCGCCGACTACAGCAAACAACGAACAGAGTCAATGACAGCTCCGAATCAACGTTAGTGAGAACTAAAGTACCTTGATAAAGTTCCCGCCCGCATTTCTCACGAGTGCCGCCAATCCATTATTTTCTAAACGCTCAGTACACCTGCCAAGAACGGGAGCTCCGCCGTTATTCGCTTCCTGGCTTCGCTTATTTCAGATGCCCACCTACATTAGCTTCCAAGAGCCACTCGAGGCATAGGCCTCGAGCACTGGCACATTTTACACCTTTCAAGACGAGCACGTCAAGCAGTGAAACATAAAAAACGCAATATAAAAAGACAAGCACAAGTAGGAAACACGTAAGACATGGGCCGGCGCTGTTTACATTGTTCAAACCTGCGTTTCAATTTAACATCAAGGGCGCCCAGAATGTCACAGGATCTATTTCGAACGGTCGGACGTTAGGCCTCCATGACGCAGTCTTTGCCTCTGGCCGTTCTCCGGCTTCGGTGGACGCTCGGGGCTCACAAGACACCGAAGCATTATCTGAAGCAGAAATAAAGGAGAATCTACTGAACGGAGTTGCGTTATGTACTGTCTTGGCATTGCTTCCGCACCTCCGACCATGAGCCAGCGAAGTTCGACGTCACCGCGTCGTCTCAGAAAGCCGCCAATTCAGCATCACGTGACGCGCACTCCGAGGGCGGGGGAGTGTCGGATTTCTTCCTCGTGTGAATACCGCATAAAAACTAGTGCATGAAAAAACCATCGAAACGCGTAACTCGGAACTGTGACACCAGTCAGGTAGCAAACGAGCACATAGAAAGTATTAGTAAACATCAGAAATCAAGACTTGGGCAAGAACAAGACAAAAAGGTGAACAAACACTATACATTGGTATTTTTCGCATACGGACAGCAAAATTTAAATTACATTCAACGGTACTTTTAATAATATCTCAATGATTGAGATAGACGCAACTAGTAATATTGATTAGTATAGTCTAAACCGAATGTCTCCATGTGGAACTTTCCAGAAGTAATAGTTTTTGAAGCATTTATATCTTGCTTAAGGTATAATTAAAAAAACGCAAAATTATCCGAAAACATGCAAAGCAATGCCAGATAATTAATTCTAAACCTGCGCTCCCAGCTTGGACCTTCAGCTCCTTCTCTTTTGAAAAAAATGAGGGTATCGCAGACCTTGATTAGATCTGTTCTCCTATCATCCTACACTATCTCAGCAGGAGTGAGTGTCATACTGCATGCTAATCAGACAAAAATCTTAAGAATGCGGCGCACCGGTCAGCTGCACAGATGTTGTGCTTCGACCATTGCTATTCAACATTATGGGAAAGTTGGGTAAACAGGAAGCACCTAAAAATTGTGTAAGTTTTATGCAAAATCACTGCAATTTCAAAGGTGGCAAAGTTATACACAAGCATTCCTGGCGTCTCTATAGTACATAAAATTATTTTGAGAGTGATAGTCAAAAACGTTACTCCACAGAAAAGGTTATAGAATGTGGATCAATGATATCTATCCTTTTTCCACTCTCACAACTAAAATTAAGTCTATGCTATGTCGATGAGCAATTATGAAGACAAAATACTCGAATTCATAATATGAGTGATGTTCTTTGTTTTCTCTTAAGGACATGTTAAATGCACTTCATTTATAGAGCAGCTGAGATTTCGTTTCCTTGACATGCAGTTTCGACAACGTCACAGTGCAGCGTGACACTCTGAGTTCGTCCCAAAGGCTCTCGAAATGCATATACTTTATAGGTTATCTGTGACTTTGCATGACACCATGGCGTCCTGTGACACTTGACGCAAGGCGACATTATGACGTCACGTGGCACAGTGATGTCAGCTGGCACTTTAACATCAAGTGACGCCATGCCACCTCGGGGTACAGCGGAATGGCGCGACACCATGACATCGCTCGACACCTCGATACCATGTCACTGTGATGCCATGCCAGAAATCGACATAATGGTGCACTGTAATGTCGCGCGACACCAGAGCGCTAGCCGTCAAGGCGTATGTTTGGACTTCATTGCCTGCATTAAGGATCGCTCCCCGAGTTATCTTCTAAGTTCGAGACACCCACAGGAGGAGCAGTGCAGTTTTTGGATCTGAGGCTTACTTTTCAGCCGTCGCATACCTACTGGTCCTGTAGTAGAATAAATAAATGGGCTATTTGGTACATCACTGAATGGAAAGCGCCGAATAAACAAGGACGAGGAAGGGGACAGAGACGAAGCTTCGTGTCTGTGCCCTTCCTCGTCCTTGTTTATTCGGCGCTTTCCATTCAATTCACTCTTGGTCCTATCCCAAGCAGCACATTATGGCCGGCTCAAGCTTGAGCCAGACTGGGCAGCCGGGGAAGTTTCACTGGGCCTAGATTGTTTTGCACCATGGCTCTATGCAGCCCCAGCCTGGCTAGCCGGCCCGGCAGTTCAGTGGGGGTTCCTTGTACAGCCAAGCTTGGCTGTACGGTGTAAAACCAGCCTGTGCCAGGCTGGCAGTTCAGTGGTCAGCCAAGCTTGGCAAAACGGTCTAAATGCGTCCTGGGCCACGCTGGCAGTTCAGTGGTCAGTCAAGCTTGGCAAAACGGTGTAAATGCAGTGTGGGCCAGGGTGGGAGTTCTCTGGTCATTCAACCTTGGCTATACAGGAAATTTACTGGCTTCTCCCAAGGATGCCTCTGTTGTCATTCAAAGGATGTTTTTGTGGCATATAGCCAAACATATCCAATTTTTGGTGCTGTGTGCAGAAAAAACTGGTTGCTACTTTGTTCTGGATTTAATGCCTCACGATTAATAAAGCTGCTCAGTAATTTTCTCAGAATACTTGAACAATAGAATGAAAGTTGAAAACATGTGCGAGCTGCTGTATTTATCGTGTGGTCGGCATGCAAATGAAGCTGCAAAATCAAATCAAGTTTGATACAGTGGTTTTTATTTCATGTTTAGTACATGGTGCTGGCTTATGCCAGAGGCCCACTACAGCGACAAACAGAAACAAACGACGGCGACTAGGTTTAAAACCGAGTCTTTCGCGATTTGACAGGCTTTGTAGAATAAAGGAGGCTATGCTTAAACACAAGCATCATGCACGCGAGAATTCTTTGGCTGGCTTACAATCACTCATGCTTATTTCACGAGCACCGAACGAATAAACGCTTGCCCAAGGTACCATCACGAGCATGATGCATGGGTTGGAGGCTTGCCCGTGTCGTTTGTTTCCGTTTGTCGCTGTAGTGGGACTCGGGCATAATCCTTGAGTCCCACTAGAGCGACAAAGGCTGGTTGCTGGTGGAGTGTCTGCTGCCTGGTAACTGGGCTTCACAGCTAGCAGGTGGCTCTGCCGATCTAAGTACTAATGACAGCAGTTGTCGATGGTTCACCCCATGGCCACTTCATGGCTGTGACATAGAGCAGGATAGCAGCACCTGGAGAAGGAACAGAATAAACAGTGACGCATGTTTAGTAAATATGTTTTACATGAACTATAAATCATGCTCCTAATTAAATTATAACACAGCAGAAAGGCCACCCAAAAGGTCTTGGTGGTAGGTTCAGTCTCCTTCAATATAATGGACCTACTGAGATCGCATGGCCGAGACGGCGGTGGTCGGGGGCGCTATGTGCGTGCGCTCCACGAGATTCTGCTCTGCCTCGAGGAAAGGACGCTCACTCGGGGCTCAACTGGTCCTGAACTTGCTAACAGTTTTTGGTTTAGGTTTAGCCTAAGATAGTGCTTTATCGGCATCGCACCCAGAGATATGGTCATGGAGGTTTGAAGTAAGCATGCTCATCACTGTTTTTGTTATCAGTTATTTCAGGTGTAAAATTTGAGAACGGACACAAATATTAATGTTACACCCTAGACTCATATATGAAAAATAAAATGCCTTGAAGAGCGGATTCATTAATTAGAAGGATGGCATGGACCATGCACTTTAAAAGTGAAAATATTGTCTTGACTCAGGCCAGTTTCTCTCAGACAGCCATTTCAGAGTTAGTGGCCGTGACATGATGCGAATAAACTGCTCTCCACCATGAACCCGAAAACTGATAAGCGTACTATGCGCTTTAGCTGAGCACTGAGTGAGTTCCCCCTTGGGTAGATTGGGATTTCCCAGAGCACACACAGCGTCCCCACCAGCCACTGCCTCGGCCAGGCGCTCCCAGTGGGTCTTCCATACTGCAGGAGAATACATAATGATAACGCAGGAACTACAGAACTCGACGGTGACAAGCATGATTTCCCTCCATTTGTAGAATACTACTGTCAGTAAATGTAAAATAAAAGCCAGTTAGAGCACCTCAATGTGAACACCACATATAACATGCAGTACTGCGGAAGGTTGCTCAGATCGTTTGAAAGCAAACTTTGAATTGCCGCAAGGAAATTTTTTTGTTTCTCTTGATAGTAAAACCAAGCCATGAGCACAACTTCACTATAAGGACACTGTTTTCGATCTGCTTGTCTTTAAATGCATAGAAGTACTTTTTGATATTTATGTTACCTACCTGTAAGGTTGCAATATAAAGTGCTGTCAACTTTCACTGACAGCCCTGAGGCTATAAACCCACAAAAACCAAATTCCCTAGTAATTAAAACGACACAAAAAAAAATCGGATCAGAAAAACATTTAGTCTGACTTGATTATACTGAATCAATAAATACAATGAATGCGAGCCATATTCTTGTGAAAATGTATTATAAACTTTCAATGTAAAATGGGATCAGACTTATAATGCAGGAGTCCTACTAGAACGACCAACAGAAACAACCGACCCCGACATGACTTAAATACATTCAGCATGCACACGAAGATGCCTTTGGCAGGCTTGCCATTTTTCGGGGCTCATGAAGTAAGCACAAGTTATTGCAAGCCTACCAAATGATATCTTTACATGCATGCTGCATGGTCTTTAGGGCTTAAGATGGCAAGTTGGTTATTCACCACTGAATAGTATGCCAAAAATCACAGACAAAACGAAGAAACACCTGGACAGGACACGGCCTAACTTTCAACTGAATGGTTTATTTAAAAAAAGAAATATATATACAAATAAAAACTGACACCTGCTGGCAGAACATTGTAACGTCAAAATGAACTCCCTCTGAAACCAGTGCCACGAGTTCTACAGAGAGTGAAATTCTGCCAGACAATGACATTAAGGGTGTACTCAAACAAGAATTGTTACCCTAGTATTTTATCCAGAAGGTCACCTAGCAGTTCATTGTGACCATTGTGAGTGCAAGTCCAACTCAAAAGTAAGACTAGTGTCATGGGCTGCTACGAGACAAAAACAAAGAGGAAAATTCGCAATGCCTTCTTGAAAAAATTCTAGAATAACAACTCATGAGAGCGCACCCCTATTACTATTATCTGACAAAGAATTTCACTGTCTGCAGAGCCAATGACGCTCGTTTCTGGGGGAGTGTGTTCAGACGCCACATCAGCCCACTTCACATGGCACGATTTCGCTTGCAAATTTACACCTGTGACGTCAGGCACTGCAGCTTCCCTATGCTTTTATTTCGCGGCACGAGTGACGTCGCAACAGCAAAATCACAAGTAAAATCACATCATGCAAATCAGGTAACAGTGTTCTGACAGCATGTGTTACTTCCTATCAGTAGATATATTTTTTTACCAAAGTAAACCATTCAGTTGAAAGTTAGTACATGCCCTGACCAGATCTTTTTTCATTTAGTCCGTGTTTTTTGGCGTATTATCCAGGCTTGAGGCATATCGGTGTCAGGTGTTTCTCTTTGCCACACTAGTAGGACTCGAGCAAGGTGGGTAAACAGTTATGTCTCAATAATATGGACACTCTGCTATTTAAAAAAACATTTTCGAGGACCAACCAGGTAAATACCTGCATTTTGTTCTGTTATTATGCACAGCTCACATTATGGACGCTTTTGGGTAGGAACGGAGGTGTCCATTTTCATGAGACATCACTATCAAACTCCCTAGTGTTGAAATTAATGACTGCATGCTGTGAAGCCACGTAGCAGGCTTCTCCACCGAACACCAATGCGTAGTAATGGCATGGCAGATGTTTGTGGCAGTAGAACACACCAGAGGCAAATGATATCCAATGTGGACAATCATGGATATTTGACATTAGAATCAACCATCAGATAGGCCTACATGTTGTCGTCACAGAATTCAACGATTTGTGTTCTTCTATGTTGGTTTCCGTTTTGAGTAAGATGCGCGAGCGCCAAAAACACAAGCTCGGAAGGGAAGAAAAAAAAAAGAAGGTGGAAGTTGCGCGAATCTAGGCTCGCGTTATGGCTGGTGGAACAATGAGCAATGCTTCAGTGCTGTGGGTAGTCGAACCCTGAACAAGGCTTCGCCAAGATGGTTGGTGGGCCCTGAGCAAGCTTCAACGATGTGCGTGTGCTTGTGAGTGAGTGTTGTTCGGCACTATAAGCACCCAAGCCACCCCAACTTCTCGGCTCCGACTGGCGGCGCAAGGATCCGGACCACCACCGACATCTTGGGACCATGATTGGACTTTCCTCCTCCGAACTGTATGGCGTCTTTGATTTGGCTTCTGTTCCCTTTGTTACGCTTTCGAAGCTTTAGTGATTTTCTTGCCGCGGTTACGAAGAGCGGAGCGCTCCCAAGATATGTTCTTTTCCTTTATTACTTTTTTTTCTTTTACGAATGTGTGTGCGTCCTGTGTACATTTTCTTTACTTTTGAATTTCATTACTAATAAATAATGTTCCGTAACGCCAGGCAAACCTCGCTCTCAATTCCTACAGCATCTAAGGAAGTCGATTGCCTAGGTGTGGCCCTAGCACCTGGACTGCGGTCCAATTCAAATTACAAGTTTGTTTGTTTGTGGCATCTTTTCCAATCGAACATGTGACAAATTGGCATCCACGACAGGACTCGAACCTGTCGAGGGTTCCCAAAATTCCCTGCCGTCGTGGCGCTGTACGTTTTGCAAAGGGTCTATTATCCCGCCGTCCAGGTGCTAGGGCCACACCTAGGCGATGGACTTCCCGAGAGGCGGTAGTAATTGAGAGTGAGTCATGCCTGGCGTTACGGAACACTATTTAATAGTAATGAAATTCAAAAGTAAAGAAAAGGTGCACAGGACGCACACATAGTAGTAAAAAAAAGAATAAAGGAAAAGAACATATCTTGCAAGCGTTCAACTCTTCGTAACCGCGGCAAGAAAGACACAAAAGCTTCAAAAGCATAACAAAAGGAACAGAAGCCAAATCAAAGATGCCATACAGTTCGGAGGAGGAGGGGGGAGTCCAATCATGATCCCAAGATGTCGGTGGTGGCTTGGGTGCTTACAGTGCCAAACAGCGCTCACTCACAAACACAAGCGCATTGTCGAAGACTTGCTCGGGCCCACCAACAATCTTGACGAAGCCTTGTTCGAGGCTCGACCACCCAAAGCCTTGATCGCCGTTCCATCAGCCATAGCGCCGATGCCTTGCTTCTAGTAGTGCAAAACTATCGATAGTACTATCGATAGTATCGATACTCGCCAGAAATCTGACTATCGATAGTAAAAAAAGCTATCGATAGTCGACTATCGAAAAACTATCGATAGTACTATCGATAGCCGACTATCGAAAATCTATGGATAGTACTATCGATAGTCAACTATCGGAAAATTATCGTTAATTGACTATCGGAAAACTATCGATAGTCGACTATCGTTAACCTATGGATAGTACTGTCGACAGTTTACTATCGATAGTTTTGCGACACTGGTAGCTTGCGTCGCTTTCTCTTTTCTTTTTCCTCGCTTTATTTTTTCAAATGGGACACCAACTAGCCCAAACACTTACTATCGCAACATTGGTTCAACTTTCAGTGATGACGAAGACGGGAGTTTGGGCGAAGAGAGGAGGAGGGAGGCAAGCGGCGGTTCGGCAACTGTGTTCGCTCTAGTAATGCAAAACTATCGATAGTACTATCGATAGTATCAATAGTCGCCAGAAATCTGACTATTTATAGTTAAAAACTATCAATAGTCAACTATCGAAAAACTGTAGATAGTACTATCGATAGTCGACTGTCGAAAAACTATCGATAGTACTATCAATAGTCGACTATCGAAAAACTTTCGATAGTACTATCGATAGTCTACTATCGATAGTTTTGCGACACTATTGATAGTTTTGGAAAAGCTATCGATATCGATAGTCAATTTATCGATAGCTTTGCATCACTACTTGCTTCGCGTTCCACCACAACCACACCGCGCGCGGGCTCCACCTTCCTTCTTTTTGTTCCCTTCCTCCGAGCATGTGCTTTCGGCGCTCGTGCATTTTACTCAAAACGGAAACCAGCAAAAAAATAACAAAAACTGTTGAATTCTGTGACAGTTGTCTTGGCTATGAATGTCTAGAGGGCAAAGTTGACATTTGCAACAGAACTTGAAATAATAAGGCATGTGGAGAAGGAGACAAGAAGTCTTGTGTCACTGGAGCCCACAAGATCTTTCAAAAACTTTAGGTAAACTACCCAAGAAACGGTGTGACATAAAAGCGCAACAGAACACATTTCAATGCACGGCATATTAAGACATCGAGAAACCACTACAGAGGTGGTTTAGAGATGTCGGGGCAAGCAACATTCCTATATTGAGACCAATCTTCTAAAGGAATGTGAAAAACTCCTTTTACTCTTGAAGTGAAGAATCTTCAAAAAGAATGTGAAAGATTCCTTTTAACTTGATGTAAAGAACTTCACTGCAGGTGGATAGCTAGATTGACTTAAGGGCCACCATGGCATAGGAAAAAAGACCATCGATGGGATAGATAGATGGATGCAAACGGCTGTACCTTTTGTAACAGGCAGTAGTGCCAGTGTATGTGATGGGACTATTGTGGTGGCAGTGCCAGCGTCGAAAGAGAAAGTCAATGGCTCAACGATCAATTGAAGCCAAGTATGAAGCCAGAAATAGTTAAATGCCTTGCCAAGGAAATTTGCCTGCAGTGGCAAAAGAATCCCTGGCAAGCAATTCACAGTTCTCATGGCAGCTAACAGAACAAGGCCCAGATTACACAGCTTTTGAAAACCAACACGGATGGCACCACAAAAATGTATCGTTAGTGATGGGAAAGTTTAGAATGCCAAATAGTATGAAGAACTCTTACAGTAAAACCATCATATACGTATGAAACACGAAATCATGGGTGACTCGGGATCTCTTTGGCTGGGTCTTTGGTGGCTCATGAACTGGGAAGCCGAGTTTGTGGATAAGCGTCCCAGCGTGTGCCTGCTTGGTGACATGTGCCGCCTAACACTATCCAGTTCAATTCTAGCAGCCAAACACGACATCAAAACTACAAACTAGAGCCGTTAGACCAAGGCATTATTCAAAGGTAGTGTAGATTGTGTTTACCATTTATAAATGTCCAGGCACGTCTGTGATTTAGCCCATCCACAGGCTTTCGGAGACGGTCACAAGAGCCAGCAGCTTGCTTGGGCAGCTCACTGTCAGCCACTCTGCCCCTCTGTACACAGTGCCACCTTCATGAGCTCCAACTGAAGAACAAAAGAAACAGAATCAGAAATTATAACTGCAATAAGAACATTTCAGCAGCATATGCTACGGTATGGTGCCTGGAACGTGCCTCCAACTGGTGTGTTTAGCGTTCTATACCACTCATGTACCAAAAGTGGTCTCTAAGCGACAAAACTAAATGACACCACAGGAGCCGGCATGTCATGCTGTCGTATGTTGCAATCCTGGCGGTTGGTCGTACAACTTCTGGCAAAAACTATATGAGCTACCGCAACAGTCATTATCCTCGCAACATTCAAAATCCTGGCTGACAAAGCTTCTATGGACCGTCAAGCTGAGGGATACTCTTCGCCGTACTTTTCCCAGCAGAAACTACCTCAACTGCCATGATGTTCATAACCCAGAAAAGATCCCCAGAAAGTCCATTCAGGAGCAACTGGGGTAACTATAGAGACAAGCTCTTGCACTATGAAGCCATCCCACAAATCTGCTATAAGCAGCAGCAGTTCATTGAGAGTATAGAAGTTTGCCTGGTTCATACATTTCGAGATGAGGTTGTATCTCTGGATTCTACCAAGACACTAGTTTCCAGCAGAGATTTATGTTGGCAGGCCGGCCGAGTTGCTGAGTAGAAAGGTGCATGTGTCACACCACACGTGTCTTTTGCTGACATTCAGAGAAAGGAAAGCTGAATTTCCCTGATCGATGCTGATTAGGGTGGAAATCTTCAGACTTTTTCAATCGTCGAATTCCTCAACATTACCAATTTTTAAGCTCATAGACACCCTGCACAAGGTTAGTTGGATACTAACGGTCATTAACAACTGCATGAATTACCTGTACACATATGCGGTAACTATACTAAAGCCCAATTTATTCTAGTAACACACACCATAAAACTACCGTAAAACACCGAGCATGCACCCATGTCAGAGTAAGCGCTCAACCCCTACTTTCAAACATATCAACTCATCAGAGGACATATTAAAACCTATTCCCCTATTTAAAAAAAAATATATGAAAGAGACATCAAGCGCCCTTTCGCCATGGGCGTTTATCTCCCCGACTGGCAGACACCAGGGGGTAGAACGAGTAGAATGCCAAAGCAGGAGAGGAGAGGGACAACGTTCCGTGGCAATGGAGCTAAAGCTAGAGAGCCAAAGGACACCGTTTCAATGCATAGCTGAATATAGTTCAACCATAATAATTTGCTGGGTGGAACTTAACCAATTAAAAAATAAGTAAAATTGTTTTGTTTAGTTTTGACTTTAGAATGTTAGCATAACATTAGCCAGGATGTGCCAAACCAATAGCATTTCCTTTTTAGCTATTTTGTGTTTTCTTCGTTTAAGTTCACCCTAGGTTTTCTAGCTCCCTGCAAAATTAAGATGGCATCTTTATCATGTGCATCTTTAGGCATCATCAGTGTGGTGTATTGTTGGTACACTCTGTGAGCTCGCCCATTTGTTTGACGTGTGGGATTTTTACGAAGTTTGGCAACCAAGAAATGTTAAAACAAACCAAGCAAGCAAGTGGTGTGCAACGTGTACGACAAGTGGGACAGTGGGAACCGAGACTCCTAGTTGTTTCCGTATACCGGTTGGTTGAGCGAGCTCACTGGTGTGAATGAACAGGGGTGGGGATCAAGCTCAGGACCCCTGGGTTCTGCAGCGCAATCTTTCACTACACATGTTCTGAGCTGTGGTGTGCCAGCGACCCCCCAGGGCCAGCCATAACTGAATACAATTCAAATGGAATGCGACTGCATCGTGGAGTGTGCGTGCTTGTATTTCAGTATATCCCACCCACGCAATAATTTTTCAAAACCAGAAGGGTTTACGTATTATGACCTCAAAACACAGCAGCACCGATGAAATTCGTTCATCTGGCAATTTAGGCCAGTGGGTTCATGATCATAGACAAGCGCCTAAAAAATAGACAGGGACAAGAAGTTGACGTAAACATTGGCGCAATCGCAACTAACATTTATTAAAAAAACATTTCTTACATTGCCGTGAAAAATGTCAGTCATGACAACAACCGGTGCAGACCTCTATCAAGAAATTCATGTTCTTTTGCTAATAAGGTTATGGACGTGTCACTTGTACAAATCGTGCCTTCGGCTATAATTTCAAACGCCTCGTGTAGCTTTCTAGATACTTTATCTGGGTATCTGGCCAAAAATTTGGTGTCATCAAATGACGGGAAACAAGGGCAGCAGCTGACGTGCGTGGTTGCTGCAGCCGCGGCCCTTGCAAAAGACAAATGCAAAACTAAACACTGCAAAAAATTCACAGAATGCACGACCAGAGTTGTGTACGAAATCCCAATGTCATGTGGTTCTGTGTACACAGGTCAGACAGGCCTATGTATTAATGATTGCGCCCGCGAACATGAGGTGGCAACACGACCAACCTCCATCAGGACATCTGGCCACACACCGCAGACGCTGCTTTTGCTCCCAGTCATTCGATGACACCAAATTTTTGGCCAGATACCCAAATAAAGCATCTAGAGAGCTACACCAGGCGTTTGAGATTAAAGCTAAAGGCACGAGGTGTACAAGTGACACATCCATAACCTTATCGGCAAAAGAATACGAGTTTCTTGATCGAGGGTTACACCAGTTGTAGTCATGACTGACGTTTTTCATGGCTATATAAAAAATGTTCTTTTTAATAAATGTTAGTTGCGAGTGTGCCAGTGTTCACACCAACTTTTTGTCTCTGTTTTTCCGGCGTTTATCTACGATCACGAAATTCACAGCTTTTCCTGAATCGACACTGCCTATCTTCGTCAGCTGCGAGACAAATAAAATTCTAGGAGATTGACCACGGTGAAATTTACCTTGAAAGTCTGTCGAGTGCTTCAGTCAAAGTGTTGGCTCACGTTAAAAAAACGGGAGAAACGTTGAGAAATAGATGTGAATGTGCCTGCATGCTCGGCGATCGCGGTTCAGCTCCCTCAACCGCAATCCTTGTACAAAAAGATGCACTGTAGCAACTGCGTGGTTGACACGCAAAACCCCAAAGTAAAACCTAGACGGAAAAAAACGAAACTATTTCGGTGTGCTAATACAGAACCATTAGCACTGCCTGCCTCCCCCCTCTCTAGCTTTCTCTTCATTGCCAAAAACGTTGTGCCCAAGAAAAGATGGGTTGCTTGTTT
>JAZHYW010012476.1:0-52142 GCA_037355805.1 Ixodes ricinus
ATGGCGCATTCACACTGGAAGCGGATCCGCGTTCGCGAAGCGTTTGCGGATGCGGCTCGCGAGCGACCCCGTTCAGACACACCCAGAGGCGGTTGGCGGTTGGCGAGAGGCGGTTGGAGGTTTCTCGGCGATAACGCGTGATCTTTTGAGAGTTGCGTTTGGCAACCTTGTTTTACAATCCAAAATCCACTTTAATCCACGATCCAAAGCCAAAAGTTTGCTATTTTGGCACCCGGAAATACCCGGAAAATTTTTCTTCGGGATGTTCGCACGCATCACGAGTTCAGGCAGCGAAAAGAGAGACATGGACCCGCAAAACTCGCCTGTGCTTCCCTCGACTTCGCCCGCAAGAAAAGCCCAGCTAGGCGCGCCTTGCTGACTCAGAACAGGATGCCCCCGACTTTTTCTTCGAAGTGGACCCTTCCCGCATGAATAGCTGACCTTCTTTTCGGGAAAGAGGGCCAGTGTTCTCCCTCGTTGTTCGCTCTTATCATTTTCGAAGTTGTGAACGGTGGGGTGGACCCAGAGCCTTCGGTGGACCGTGGTGTGGGGAATGTGTTCGGTGCTAGCCGGTCGTGGCTTCGTTGGTGGCGGACTCTCCTCTCGTCTCTCGAACGTCGATCGAGTCTACTGTTTGTTTGACATTAAGCTCAAATAAACGCCGTATGGATTACCTCTGCATCGTCTGGTACGTACAGTCAGCACGGAATGAAACCCGAACGCCGGAACGCGTGGCCATCGATACAGGCTGCTCCACCTGGAGGGCACCTGAGAACTAATGAAAATGCACCTGGGCGCGAGGGTACGGGTCCTACTAAGATGTCCTCCACACTCGCGCGGGGCGTCTGGGACTTCCGCGTTTCGCCGGTGGCGCGCTGTATGCGCCGTCACTCGGGGTGCTTTTTGTCGCCGCACTGTCGACAAGTGGACACCGGGCGACCGCTTAACCTGGCTATAGCTCTTTGCGATAGGCGCTGCTCAGACAGGGTGATGAATTTATTCTGCTCCGGAATTGATACGCCTGGCATATCGGTGGTTACGAAGAGAGCGTCACCGAGCAATTCCTCGCTTTTTAAGATTCGACTGATAAACCATCGGCATTGCTCATACAAACCGAAGCATCCGTGTCGGTCTGTTGCAGCATTTTGTTTTCATAAAGAGTATCGTCGTGCGAATAGACGCATTTTATTTCGCGTTTATGACGTTTCACTATTTCTCAGAAACCGCGCGTGTCATGTCGTTCACCGGAGCCTCAGCTGGTTCCGGTGACTCGTCATAAAGCACTACGGGTCTTCTGTGCACGAAATGTTTCAACTTTCATTTTGCCCTTGCGATACACAAAGCGATAATGAATGACAGCGCTGAAGAGATATCGCTGGGCATCCGATACACAAAGCGAGTGACAGTGCTTTTTGTATCGGATGTGACGGCGCTTACAGCGCGCCACCGGCGAAGCGCGGAAATCCCAGCCGCGCCGCGCGAGGGTCGAGCTCATCTTAGTAGGACCCGCACCCTCGCACCCCGGCGCATTTCCATTAGTTCTCAGGGGCCCTCCAGGTGGAGCAGCCTGTATTAACGGCCACGGGTTCCGGCGTTCGGGTTTCATTTCGTGCTGACTGTACACTTTATTTCTTGAGTATGTTCCTTTTATTTCTTTTGGTAGTAGTACTCGTTACGGGTCGAGCTAGCACAGGTACCCTGCCCGCTCCGCGGTTTTGCGTTGGCTAAGCAATCGGGCTCACGACGTCTCTATCGGCCTTCGTGGTGATCATGCACGGTGTTGAATGCTTTCAATAGTTCACGCGATTATCTTATTGGGTACAAAAGCTGACATTTCGGTCGATCAGGGGCGGGTTCCGACGTTCTACGGGCAGAGACTAGCAAGGCAGCAGCGAGCTTCGGGCTGTGGCACCCGGAATAATAAACAAACTCTTACCCGAACCAAATCACCGGTGCGAAGCCCGTTAAGATTACGAGTCAAATCTTTTCGCGGCGGATTCAAGTGACGGACGTGAACATCGCGTTTCTCCGTTGATTTGTCTCCTGTAACGCTAGGACTACAGCGCCTTAGACGCCTCGCCAGCGACAGGTGCCATCTTGTTTTGAAAGACACTGACGTCACGTCAGCGTCGCGTTCCGATTGGTTGCCGCTTTGCGGTTCGTGAAAGCGGTTGGGAGAAATCGGTCCCGAAGCGGTTGGCAGAAACGCGCTCAAACCGCTCGATCTCAGCCGCTTTGCGGTTGAGAACGCGCGGATCCGCTTCGCGAACGCGGATCCGCTTCCAGTGTGAACGCGCCATAAGTGCCCCATTGTGGCGGTTATCCCAACATTCCACATACCTACTGGTACTGTTCCCACGCTCCTAGCCCACCTTCCTTCCCAAACCCTCCCTCTTCCTGGCAGGAGTGGCTGGCCCCCCGCTCGATCGGGTGGAACAGTTCTTCGAAGCGCTCGTTGCCCATGTTAAACGGGTAATCGAGGCCGAAGGACTAGATAAGTCATCTACCCCACCGCTTCACTGATTCCTTTCAAAAGAATGCCCTGGGCATAGGGCAATATTCTTATCAATAAAGATGTTCTCTCTCTCTCTATTAGCCCCGAGAACGAGCACAACCGTTGCTGTAGTTGCAACGTGCTGATTGGTTGATGTGTCGTCTCCATGATGTCACAGTGAGAAAAGCGACCCTGTTCGCGTGAGATTAGGATAGCACGCATTAAACTGTACTCACGGTATTCAAAGACCAAGCAGAAAAAATATTCGAAGTTACCATCAGCCATTACCGGACCGTTCGTAAGGTGACTCAGGAAAAAATTATCTCCGTGACGTCCCGGAGAGGGACCACCAAAAGGAGACACACAAACTTCTTGACGGTAATTGAAATTGTAATGAATAAATTAACTATACTCACTAACAAGACAAAACGCACAGTCTCTTTCTATCGGATTATACATGCTTGTTGCCTCCCGTCATGCCTCGGTTGGGCGTGTACAGTTGAAACTCGGGCTGGGGGCGAGGCAACTGAAATACCGCTTATCTTGCGCGACATAATCGACAAACCAACTCTAGAAAGATGAATAGCGTGCAGTATCTCGCGATGCCCCGCATAAACAGTACACACCCAATTTGAACGAGTCGTAGTTCACCCAACAGCTTTGCGCCTTGTTGCCTAAGCGGCAGATAGTCTCGCAAGAGTGAGCTTTGACAGCGGAGCGTGCGGCAGCTGTGTGCTTTGATGCTACACTAAAACCTGAAGAAGCTTGCACAGTGAGTTGACTTTTTCGTCATTGTAAAACACTTACATATTTTCAATGTCGGTATATTTAGAGGTGTTAGGAAGGTATTGCTTAAAGCCATTTCTGCTCAGGACGGCGCACTACGCTTTTCAACATATCGCAATGTTGTTTTTTCACAGGTTCCATGCGAAAAGAAGTGCTACCTGGCACAAGACGAAAAAAACAGCAGGACATCAAGGCAACGCAGAACGAATCGTGACCTCAACATCTAGGCAGTCATTTTTAAGAGAAAACCTCACGGATGGAAAAAAGGACGCATTTTACGCAGACTTGTGCAAGCCTTAGTCGCCGCTGATATTCCTTAAGCGAAAGTAGAAAACTCAGTTTTTAAAAAGTTATTTCAAAAACACTCCGGTCATACCGCACCGTCGGATTCGACTCTGCGCAAGAACTACCTGTGGCCCATGTACGAGGAAACACTGAAGAAATCAGAGATGAACTTGGGGACTCGTGGGTCTCCGTAGACGAAACGACAGATGCGACTAGACGCTTTGTCGCACACCTTGTAGTTGGGAAGCTTGTAGCAGACGAAAGAACAACGCCTTTTCTTCTGTGCTTCAAGACACTAGAAAAAACAAATGGGGAGACTGTGCCGCACTTTGTCAACGCCTCCTTGAAGGTGCTATATATACCCTACTGGATTGGAAGACAGCAGGGTGTTGCTACTTTATACGAATGCGGCGGCTTATATGCACAAAGCTGCCCTCCTCCTGAAGGCTTTCTACCCGCGGATGTTGCACGTCACCTGCCTCGCCCACAGCGTTCATCGCATTTGCGAAGAGCTAAGAAAACGCTTCAAGAATGTAAACGATATCGTTGCTGCTGTGAAGGCTGCAGTGTGTTCCTTAAGTCACCGTCTCGTATTTCGTTTCAGGAACAGGTATACCGGGGTGCCTCTGCAGAACCCATCATGACGCTATGGGGAACGTGGCTTAGAGCTGTAGAGTATTACAGTACTAACTTCGCTGGTGTGAAGATGGTCATTAACGGGTTTTAAGCAGACGTGAGTGTCTCAGTCAGTAAGGCTCAAATGTCCTGCGCAAGGGCACTCTTGAAGGTGACTTGGCGTATTTGCGCTCCAATTTCATGATTCTGGCGGACACAATCAAGAGCATCGAAAGTGCTGGCGAAGCTCTGGCTCAGAACATCTAGCTAATTTCGAACGTCCAAGAAAGAGAAGACGCCGTCCCCGCAAGCCCCGTTGCTGTACAAGTTCATTCAAAGCTTCAGACCGTCCTGAGCGAAAATAGTGGGGTTTCTAAACTCAAAGAATTCTCGAAGGTTCTCACCGGGGAACACCCCAGAGTACCATAGGGTGTGGAAGTATTGAATATTTCTAAGTTCAAGTACGCCCCACTCATATCAGTTGTCGTGGAACGCTCTTTTTCAGCGTAAAAACTGGTTCTAAGCGACAAGAGACAGAAGTTTGAGCCCAAGAATCTTGAGATGGTGCTTGTTTGCTATTGCTTTCATAATTTTTCCCGTTGTTTCTAGTTCGACTATGTACAGCAGGGGACAGCTTAGTAGAGGTGTGGGCTTGAGTCGACTTTTTTTTTTTCGAATGTTGGACAAATTAAATTGTAATTCCTATTGTATTAATTTATTCTGTATTTCTTTGAATGGCAGAGCCCTAAATGCTTTCAAAAGCTCCCTGAGAATGAAAACTGATTGTGCCTATAAATGCTTACTACGAAGTTTTTAGTGCCTTTTATAGGCGCCTAAAAGTGGCTTTTTTAGTGCCTAAACATCCGGCCTCTAGTGATCATATTGCTTTGCTGGGAGTAATGTCTGTCGTGCAAATCGATCGGTACGGTAGCCCCCGAATATCGCGGAAACGCGATAATTTATCATAAGAATACAATATGGCACTTCTTTGCATATGGTCTTCGTGGGGCTGTTCAGGTGCACACCCGTGCTAACTCGAGCGCTTTATATATACTGGAAGTGGCACGGTTCATTTTCTCTTATGATTAGGAAATTAGAACCCTCAAGAAATAAAGTGAACACAAAAGGAGGTTATCACATATCCTAGCTCTTTTGCTTTCCTCCCCCTTCTCTGCGTTCTGAAATCACAAAATATTAAACCAACGTCAACCTCGCCTTCGATTCCTGGATAATTTCATGTACCGTAGCATCGGAACGTCAAAATGCGTGGTACAGCAGACGGTGGGGGCGGCACTATTTTCCGGAAAGGTCTATATTCCGTCGTACAGGGTAGGTGGTGTAGGCACGGTGTTTCAGAGTGCCTCTGCTATGTGGCGCTGGGGGTACGGAACTGGTAGGGTGCCTACATGTCTGTCTGTCTCAGGGTGAAGACATCAATTGTCGCCCTGAATGTGCCAGCGGGCGACGCTCTCGCGCACTCGGTGCGTGACTTGGGCGGTAAAGTGGCGTCTATACATTAGCCAAAGCTATAGTACGCGCTCGAGCTGTTTGACACCGGATTTCGCGCACTTCAAAATGCATAATGAAACGATTGGGCGGAAAAATGGCTGAGATGTCACCACTCAAGCAAAAGCGCTCGTGTGTATGAAGGCACTCTAGGAACTGGTAGAATTCCTGTATAGGCTCCCTACGAGAGCCAGAGTTGCGCGTCTGTTTTCCACGTGCCGCCGCACCGCTTTTCGCCGAGATTCGATCACGTAAGGAGCAGGATCAAATGCCGTGCAGGAAAGTAGAAGTTTCACGCGCCCCGGCGTACGCTCCCCTACTTCTGAGCGCGCCGCACGCCTCGAAGGCAAGGCGCTGCTATTCGCCGAATTCAGTCACGTGAGGAGCAGGATCAACATGCCGTGCAGGAAAGACGGCGCTACGGGGATGAGCGCGCAACTCTGGCTCCCGGGAGCCAGAGTTGCGCGTCTCTTTTTCACGTGTCGCCGCGCCGCAATTCGCCGAGATCGATCAGGTGAGCAAAGAATCCTGCGCCGTGCAGGAAAGTCGCTATGCCGACTTTGCACGCGCACCGGCGTATGTTTTCTTGCTTTTGCCTTCATCTCCTCCTTTTCCCATGCGCGGCGGCGCGCGGCGCCGCTATTAGCCGAATTCAGTCACGTGACCGGCCGCAATCGACGGACCACGCCTCCTACACGCGCGAGGGATGGCTTTCCCGCATAACCTAGGATTTCAAGATGGCTGAACGCGCAATTTTGGCTCCCTAAGGAGCCTACACTCTCAATCTAGGGCCTGGAAACGTCACGGCCATAGCCGTGACGTTCAGGATTTTCAGAACTTTGCCACGAACTGAACCGGCCCCGTCAAAATAGCCGTGCACAACGTCACGGCTGCAGTTGTCCCCTCCCCTCTTTGATGGCGTGAATGGTGAAAATAAACCCTGGAGAATGGGGACAAAGGACAAACACAAACTCCAAACACAACTAAGTGACTGGTGCGCATATGAAAAACAAAAATCTGCCTGGTTTTGGTATTGAACCAGGAACCTCTCCATTTACAGTGGAGCGCTCTACCAACTGAGCTAACCAGGAGTGAGGCGCTAGTAGAGCAAACGGGTTTTATCAGCTGCCACTTTTCTCATCTACAGCTAAGAGACCGATTACCCGTTGAGGCGCATCTCCCCATCAAGGCTGTATAAACATAAAGAGCAAACCAATTTTTTTTTCACGAATGACAAATGGTGAGGCGGCGAATAACTGAAGAAACTAAACGTTTAATGGGGCGAACTTGTGCCCAAAACACAATAGAGAAAGGCTAGCGTCAGAGGCGTCGATATCGGCGAAACAGCAGGATCGAGCGCTGGGGCGAGACTGACTCCGGACCGCCACTCGGAGCATCTTTTGAACCCGCGTGGGTTTTTGGAACATTCGGCGTAGAGAGTTCGGCACGTAGAACATTCCTAACTCGACCAGACCACAAGGTTCTCGAACTTACGAGAATGTCAAGTTGAAAGAATAAATAAAAGAGGAGTTCGCTCCCTGGTGTCCAACCCGGAGCCTCCGCGCAAGAGTCAAGCGCGGTAACCTTTCGGCCACGCGCTCGATGAGCAACGCGCGTGGCAATATCACTGATTCATGTTACAAAACATTTCTGGGATAAGAAGAAAGAGGTCGCTTTAGCTACTGGGGAGGAGATCAGACCGTGCCGCCCCAAGCGGTTAACTTTAGAACTACATGGATGGTGACAACAAATACAATGACTCAGCGCTCGGCTGACTTAACCGAACGCGGCGTCAGCGTTCGGCGGAAGGGCTCTTTTGTTACCACTCCGGCCCGCATGAACAATGCAGCATGCACGGTGCCCAGCTCAGCACAAAAGCCCAAGTGGGTCAAGCTCGCATCCTCTGACGACCGCTTTCGGGAGAGATCTGGCACTTAACGTCACTTCACTAATTGTTGGTATTTTTACATCAAACTGTGCCCCGTGCTCTATTAAAAAAGATGACATGAACATGCCCAGAAGGCCTGTGGGCATGTGCACACGCCTTGTGTTGGGTAAACACCGAGGTCTGGGGGTGACAAACGGGTCAGAGCGCCTCGCCAATAGTGACATCGCTGAGATATCATGTCCTGCGGCGCACCTTAGAATATAAACGAACTTGGGATACGGATATGAGTGCATAGATATCAAAGAGAAGCCACATAATAGCTACGGCAGTGGTCGCACCTTCTTGAAGTAGGTTGCGTTCAGAAAGGCACTCAACGTTGGGGGACGCTTTATTGGCATTTTGAGAGGTCATCCAGCTCGTTTTTTTCCTGTCCTGTTCTCTGCTCAGCAATGTTTGCTTACGGACAGTGTTCGCGAGAGCAATTAGTGCCGGACTGACGACATGAGTGCCTCCTTCCCCTTCCACCTCCTTTTAACTTTCTCTCTCCTATGGTGAAGTTCCGAAGGTGAAGTGTGGCGGAAATAAATCATTTGTTTGTTGAAAGTTGTGTTGTCCTGTCTCCTGTCTTTACATATACAACTCTTTCTAAACTGAGATCATTACCAACGCGCTCACTAACAAGCATAAAAATAACCTCGACGTTTTGCCCTACGGGGTCAAATATACAAAAAGCAAAACAAAAATGTCTTTTTGTATGTGTGTGTGTGTCCACTTCTTATTTTCTTCTGTTTGTTATTTTCTTGACACTCAAGTCTGCATTGTTGTCGTAGGTCGTTTCCCGGTCTGCGTTGTGCCCATACCTCGGCAAACCTCAGGGCCCTCACTCACCCTCATTTTCACAGGTGAGGTGAGGGTGAGTGAGTTTCTGAACCAGGAAAATTCATGTGTAAGTGAAGGTCGTGAGGGCTGAGACCAGGGTGTAAGATAGACAGGTGGGGAAACAAGAGCCAAATGAGCGACCCGATTGTGTACCCCCGGGTTTCTCTTTTCCTGTGGCGCCATCTATGTGGAGCACCGCGAACTCTCACTCCGGGTGGCCGACCAAGTGGGGCGACCGGAGGCGACCGGCTAAACTGACGGAAATTTTTTTCTTCTCGCCGCAGCGCCATCTGTCGCAAATCGAGGGTACCCGCAAGCAGACGAGTACACAATCCGGTCACGGCGCTGCGGTAGGCCTCTATGGGCCGTTTCCCCACCTGTCTATCTTACACCCTGGCTGAGACTGCGTGAGGGCCGTGAGGGCAGTGAGTGCGTGAGGGCGGCGAGTGGCGTGAGGGCCACGAGTGCGTTAGGGCCATGAGTGCGTGAGGGCGGTGAGTGGCGTGAGGGCCATGAGTGCGTGAGGGCCGTGAGGGCGGTGAGTGGCATGAGTGCGTGAGGGGTGTGAGGCCCCCTTCAGGACGGAGCAACTTTCTCATCAATTTGGGTGTTGCTGGCGGATTGTTCCCTAGCTTTCCCTAGATCGACACGAATTGCTGAGATCGAGTCCGGCTCGAAACAAGCGAGCAACTTGGAGCAATTCGAAGTCGTTTGAAGCGGCTGCATCCAATCAGAAACGAGATGTTTTCACGTGATACCTCGTGCCGGTGATGATGACAACAAAAGACTTGGTTCTAGTTTGAAATTGATCGTTTTTGAAATAAACTGTTTCAGAAAGATGCATTAGTGTGTTTTTATGCATCAACATATAAACGTGTTTTTATGCATTTAAATCTCAACCAGATTTAAATGCATAAAAACACGTTTATAGCGCGTAATTGTGTCTAAATAGTGCAAGAAAAATAAAATTTAATGATGATGACGGCAAATTCCAGCAATTGGTTGCTGCGTGTGAACGCGGACGTCCCGTGTTGCTGGTGTGGCGACATCAAGTTTCTGGGCGAAATTGCCCCATCTGAAGTGGGCCTGAGTGGCGTGAGGGCCATGAGTGCGTGAGGGGCGTGAGGACTATGAGTGCGTGAGGGCCGTGAGTGCGTGAGGGTATGAGGGCCATGAGTGAGTGAGGGGCGTGTGGGCGGAGAGTGGCGTGAGGGCCATGAGTGCGTGAGGGCCATGAGGGCGGTGAGTGCGTGAGGTGCGTGAGGGGCGTGAGGACGGTGAGTGGCGTGAGGGGCCATAAGTGCGTGAGGGGTATGAGTGCGTGAGGGTGAGAGTGAAGGGCTGAAGGTGAGTGCGACTGTGAGGATGAGGGTGAGTGAGGGGCTGAAGGTGAGTGTAGCTGTGAGGGTGATGGTGAGTGAGGGACTTAGGTGAGTGTGACTGTGAGGGTGAGTGAGGGCGACCTAAAATGCCAACCTCTGGTTGCGCCTCAGGGTGGCATCTTTGCTTCCGTAAAACCACACCTTTTGTTTGAGGATTTTTTTTGGGGGGGAACTCTATGGAAACAAAAGGTGCCTTTGGGAGGGCGAGGGGAAAACCCTCATTGTACGAACTTTGGGCTGAAATATGAGTCACAATCGCCAATAAAGCGATGTATTCACGAGCTCAATCAAAGTCTCCATAGCTAATCTGAGCTAGCAACAGCATTTGGTTGCTCGAAAGAATGTTCACGTTTGCTCGTGCCACGCTCATGCCACTTCATACCGAAAAACTCGGAAAATGGCGAAATGTCAAAATGTATTTAAGATAATGAGTACAAGATACTCGGAATTGTAATTAAAATAGAGTATCAAATACTCTCCATCAAAAGTATTTGTAAGATACCAAGATACTTCAAAAGTATTATAAATACAGTATCTTGAGTAGAGTATTTGAGATAGGCACAAGTCTGATTTTGAGTGACTCGAGTGATGTATTTTCAGTTTGACTCGGGAGATATATTTTTATTTTGAGTCCTACTCGGGCGATATCTTTTGAGTTTGACTCTGGTGATATTTTTTGAGATTGACTCCGGTGATCAGTTTTATTAATAATCTCTGCGAGATGAGTCTCGGTGAATTCGAGGTCCTGGTAAAATTCTTAATCCGACTCATGTTGATTTTTGGATGGTGAAAAAATTCGTGATATCAGCGTGAATGAATTCCGGGAAGAGTTTGCAAAAGTGAGATGATATGGAATGACTCCAGCTCAAAATGCCAGCCTACGCCTTAGACACGACGCGCGCCGCTTGCCTGGTTTGCCTTTTCACCCTCGGGTTCTTCCCTTTCCCGTTTTCGGGACTTGAAAAGCGGTGGAGGGCTTGAGTGATTGACCGACAGCCGACGGAGTGTGTGAGTGGCTCTCCAGACCCACGTGATGAGCAGATCAAAGCCGCCGTGGAGGACACAGGCGAGATTTGACGGGGGAACTTACCCCCGGCAAAAAAGTGGGCGGAAGCGCAGCGCCGAACGATTTGTCGGAGCCGTGTCGCCTGGCGATTTTTGTAGCGTCATGTTTGGACAGGCCTTTAGGCACACAATAATTTGTGCCCGCTGTACGAAAACAGAAATCCGCCAAGATGCCCGCGTCTGGTACACATTAATCTTAAGTTTAAGGCAGGTTTGAGCGCGATAGGCTTGCTTTTTGAGGATGGTGAATGTTTTGTGAACATGTAAATCATGCTCACATATTGAAACCACATCTCGCGCATGGGTTCTGCACTCCTTAATTGAGAAACCAAAAATAAGTATGAAATGTTCAATTGGTGTGAGGATGCATCGCAGCTTTCCAGTAAGCGTTTACTTTGCCACAGGCTACAGCCAAATAACAGCTCAAATAAATTCCACAGCTCCGCAGTCTTTTTTCATCAGTATAGTCTCTCCACCAACCTATTTTTCGGCAAGACTAGATCATTGTAATAGCTCGACCACAATCTTTTTCCACAGCACACTGCTGCCGCAATGCAGCGAGGGAACGTTAAGGCCGGTTCAGACACTTGCGTTTGAGTGCGTTTGACTGCGTTGCGGCGAGAACCGAAAGCGAGTCACCGGCACATCTGTGCTTCGTATGTAGCGTGGAATCCAATTCAAGGAATCTTCTTGGCACGCGATATAAGAAGCAGGGATGTCCTGGTGTCTCGCTGCCGCAACGCAGTCAAACGCAACTGTGTGAACCGGGCTTTAGTATTTCTGCACGTTCAACAAACTCGCTGGAGCTCAGCGCATGCAGAGCATGAGGGAGGCGGCACGAGCAGTCTCGTGCACTGCTGCCTGCCTCCTGCGAAATGAAGTTACGGCGGCGTCACACATGCGCCGAGCGCTTGGTGAGATCGGTCTTGTGGACTGGAATGACCTTGCTGAAGACATCGCCACCATCGAGGACCCCATCAGATTTCACGAAGCCATTTTCAACATTATGAATTATCACCCACTCCCCACTCCAACGCCTCATTGCCCTGAGGGCAGAGTGTCGAACCGAAATTTTTATCGGTTCGGTTCCGGTTCGGGTTCGCGGCTTTCGGTTCAGTTCCGGTTCAGTTCCGGGAGCAAAAAATAACGGTTCAAACCGGTTCGAACCGGTTTGAACCGCTAAATTGAGAATATATTTTCCGCGTTGTTCTTGCAATATACACCATTTACGCCGTGAAACGATTAACTATATAGTTTCTTCGATCGTCCCAGCAATTTACTTTTGTTTTTTAGGTACCAGAAGTATGAAATTCAGTTATTTAATTTCGACACAAGAGTAGAAGAAAATCTACATTAACGTACGTTACGTCGTGTTCATACGACTCAACATCCCTTTGTTTGCCAGTAACATATATTTTACCTGAATCAGAATGTTTAAGTAGAAGAGTAAAGAGTTGAGCTTGTTGGTACAAACATGTAAATAGATCAGCTTGAAATTTAGAACTATACTGTATTTTCTTGTCCCTTCTTCGTGTTTAAGTAAAATTCTAAAATGCCAGCTGATCTATTTACACGGTATAAAATGTTGTCGCGAAGTGTAATAGGTCGCCTGAAATACACGTGATTAGTACAACTTTGTGTCGCAGTATTAAAAGTGAAATCGTGATTGTGTCCTTGAACTAAGGAATTAATTACATCACATAAAATTATGAAGTGAGCACCTCGTGGCCATATAAATCATGAAATATGGTTTACGAAATACGCTTCACAATATATATGTATATGATGACGACACAACTGAGCGAAAAGCAATGAAACTTTCAAAATGTACAAAAGTTTAGGATAATTCCTTTCAGTCTATTCTTTATAGAAACACCGAGCGGAAATCAAAATGCTTGTTGTTCTAACCAAATATTGTTTGCACTCAGCACCGCATGCATGCGACTAATCATGCATCAGAAGTAAACCCAATTGTTCACTCTAATCTATACGCACCTTCGCATTCAGATCGAATCTGGCCCAAAATAGCGCTTGCCCAAGTGAACATTTTCTTATACAGGATAAGCTGGCATAGCCTGGCTGTGGAGGTTTGTTCTTCACAAGATGCCGGTCAATTTAATTTGCAAATGAGTATCACCCTTGCTAATTGATGATTTTAACGCGATAGCGTTAAGGAGCTCATCTCGCAGAAAAGCCGATGTCGGTGGCGTGACTGGAAAATCCTGATTGGTCGATAGGGTCATGACATCAGAGCGACATGCCCTCGCGCAAGAATTTCAAACAACCCACAATGCCCACGTGAAATGTGACATCACGCGTGGAATGAGAGTGATTAAAACATGAAATGTAGTGCGAATTAAAGGTCGCCGTATGTCTCAAATGATTTCACTTTTTAAAGTAATTCCTTTTCCTTAAAGAAAAAAAATTAAGAATTTTAGGTGGGATTCGAACTCACGATCCTTCGGTTGCGAGTCAGGCACTTTTGACCAGGCCACGCGAGGCACGTTTGCGAGGCAAATGAGAATGCGATGCAAACGAGGCCCGTCAACGTTAACGCTATCGCGTTCCACTTTTAAAGGCGAAGCTTAAGCGTCTTCCATGATTCTTTTTTGTTAAGTAAAACGAAGTTATATTTCACGTTCTACTCAACATGGCAGCTACTTAATTGGACACTTTCTGACGGTTTGCGTGCGTAATCGTCATAGTTCCGCCGCGCGCCCCTGTTTACTTTGTTTTCGTCCAGCCCACAGACACATAAAAGTAATGTTCACCACGTAAAAGAGGCTATAACAGACTTCTATATGTTTGAGAAGTTATATGTGTGAGGAACACATAGTTATTTAAATTAGCTTCAAAATCCGAAATGTGTGTAGGCGCCATCCCGTATCACTTACAACGTGCCTGTCGAGGATAAAAACGCCGAGAAAGATTGGCAGAACACCTTTCAGATAATTTGGGGGGCATTGCTTTAGGGTGGTCGGCCCTTTATTTATGTTGTCAAATATTCAGTTAGTAATCAAATATATTTTTATAATGATCAATAAATTTTACTTTATAAAGTTCACATGACAGCTTGAGACCGACGCGGAAGGACGATAATCGAAACTACACGAGCTGTGGAGTCTGCGAAAAAGTGTTTTTCTGTTTGCTGATTGGCAGTGTGAAATATCGGCTTGCATTGTATGCCAAAAAGGACTCTGTGCTCACATGATAGATTGGAAGTCAAATGCACGAAATGTTCAAAAATAGAGAGATAATTAATGTTATTTTTTCTAAATAATCCATTACAGAACGACTTAAGGCCAAAAGAGATGCGTAAAGATGCACGCAATGAAATTCATAATTTTGCATAAATAGCGCAAAGGACAGACGAATAATCGTAAAATCTTAGTATAAATCACATTTTATCAGCTTGCATAAGCTCGAAACTTCGCTAGATACTGCCTCGGGAGGCTGATGTTTTATTCGGTTTTACCTGCACTTGTTTTGGGCCCTCACTTTACAACACTATGCTTGAATTGTCATGCGCTCAAAAAATTTTCTGGGCTGCCATATATCATCGCGAGACTGTTATAAATACTGCACAACTTTACAATTAGGACATCTATTGCTATTGTTGCGAACATCACATTTCACCAGAAAGCTGAACTGTTTAACAATGTATGCACGTGACGTCATCACACTGGTCATTGTGATTTCTTCTTGCTGAGAAAATCGATTTCGATGGTGCAAAATACACGCTGCAGGAGGTTCAAGCTCAGTGAAAGCCAAGTATTTGAAAGGCACATATTATTATTCTTAGTGCATTGTCGTGAGGAACGGCGCGAACGTGTGGCACGCCAAAAACATGCTTTTTTAGCAAGAGCGTTTTTGCAAACAAAGTAGTTTCCGGGGTAACGCTTTTTGGTCTGCGCCAAAGATGTGGGGAAGAGGAACCTTTACAACCCAGTATGTTTTTTAAAACTACCCCCCTCCGCCCCCCACCCCCACACACACACGCACACACACACACTTCTCATAGCGGAGCTGTTAAGGGCTAGTTTCCCCAGTATGATACTAAATGATGACACTAAACTTTGGACAGCTACCGCCATCTGTAAGTGACAACGGCAACCAGACAAACGGCTGGCCGGTTGTCTGGTTGCCGCCGTCGCGCATAGATGGCGGCAACCTCTCCAGCCTTCCCACTCTGGCTTGCCGACTTGTGGCCGGCCATTACTTCATTCCCACCATAGTACAGCTTCGCTGGTCTTTCTTCTTCACCAGAGTGGAAAGGCTGAAAGTATTCCTGAGGAATTGCCTCCTCCGTTTGTGTGTGCTAATTCGACGATTTTGTTTGTCACTTGTTAACAGCAACCCTTCATTGCTTTTATTTCGCACTCCGTGAAGTTTAAAGGGGTCCTAAAACGATATCGGGTTGGAATGTTCATGACTTTTCAGAGGAGTACTGGTCCTAGTCTGGCCCAAGTATACTCGCACAGACCGCCACGGATTAAGACACTTCTTTTGTCGCGGTGAAATTGCGAGGATAAAATGAGGCTATTTCTTTTAGTCTTGCCTTCGCAAAGATTGATGTCGTAATTGTGGGATCAAAACCACCCGCCTAACGACAGTCGGGCGCGGCTCATGGATTGGACAGGAGGACTGCGTGAGCACTATACATCGGCTCGTAACAATCAATGCCTCTGCGGACACACGGGTAGTGGCTCGTGTTCAACAACTGCGGTGATGAGAATAGCCGAAGTCTTTTAGCGCTAATTGGCGGCATAAGATAAGCACCAGGCCACGCGGCCGCTTCTGGCTCCGAGTTGAGGGGATGAACGATGCTCATATTTTCCTAATTTGTTGGTGACTGCCATTGCCTGGAAAAAAGAGCAAAACCAAGTTGAAACAGTTATTAACGTTATGGAGTGATCCTGAGTAGTATTTAGTGATGTACGGAAATATTTTTATAGCTCCTTTAAGAAAAATACAGAGGGGGTCGAAACTTGGGCAATAACTTGAGAACGACGCTCGTGTGGGACTTACAGCGACTGCCAACGTTCGGCTTCCCTCTGAGGTTACTAAAATCTTTTCTTTTTTTTTGTATTCCTTCCGTACACACATGTAGCTTTATGTAACGTCATATTAATAAGTTACATTTATTCATTTCAATACTTCTACTCTCGGGGACATCTTTCGGATGCAGTACAGCAAAAAGGAAAATATTTTGGGTGCCTCAATGATGTAAAATTGGTCTTCAAACATTTTTTTGTACTTTCAATAAATACTGTTAATAAGTAACCCCTGACGTTGCTAGCTTGCGAAAACATCCATTAGTTTCCCCTCCACGTAACAGCAGATGCAGAAAAAATAAAGGAAAGAGACAGCTGTCGATCCCCTCTTCAACTCGCCATTTGAACAAGCCGCAACGTGATCTGACGCTAATTATATACTGTCAGTGTTCATCATAGTTATGCCCTAGGCGGCAAGGGTTTGGAAAGCAAAAGCTTGGGCTGAGCTTCAGATATTGTTAGAATTGGGCTATTATCATATTTAATTTACATGAGCCGTTATCCGAATGTTTGGCGATGCTGATTGTCATGAACCCGAGCACTCGACTAAAGGTTTTGAAAATCGCTTACGTCACGGTGTCACGTCACTCTCGGTACAAAATCGTGATGTCATGTTACGCCACGCTGTCGACAAGGTTAATACATCTAGTGACTTCCTCAAATTAAATCAAGTTGACGTGGTGAGTCAGTCACGTGACGTCACGAGGTCATGTGACATTACTTGACAACATGTATTGACACCATGACGTCACGTGACAATGGGTAATCATAGTGCCAATACAAAAGCGCCATGAAAACCCACAATTTACCATACATTGCAATTCTTTATATGACGATTTGATCAACAGATAGAAATACAGCAGCCAATTTTTTATTCCCATATGTTCATTTTGTGATACCAAAAAAAAAATAAAATTACCTTGAACCGTTTTGAACCGGTTACCGTTATATTTTTTTTCGGTTCGGTTCCGGTTCAGTTCCAAGATGGCGGCGAAGATTTCGGTTCGGTTCAGTTCCGGTTCGGCTAAAAATAACGGTTCTGTTCCGGTTTTCGGTTCGGTTCGGTTCCGGTTCGACACCCTGCCTGAGGGTGATGTAAATAAATAAATGGGCAACTGCGAGGGTGAGGGCGGCGCAGCCTTCCAGCTTCGTAAAACATCCACCCGGAGGGCCAGATTTTGCGAGGGGCAAAAAAGCCTGCTGCTCATTTTGGACTTTTCTAGGCTTATCGCCCAAAGATTCTTTAAAAGCCCCCACCTCACCGTGCAACTAGACAAAAGGGAAAAGGCAAAAAAGAGGGTGAGGAGGATTTTCCGCAAGGTGTAAAAATATTTCTCCAGGTCCCCCTTTAACGCAATATGAATTCATTAAATAATTGTCTTCTTTTTAGTAATATTCTTAAGGTTCATTGGGCAGATTTACTAATTCTTCAGAAATTAGTAGTCACTTATTTTGTCCCTTAATCCCGCCGCAAGTATAAAATCAGAACATGGGACACCCGTAAAAAGGTCAATTTATTAAGGCGAAAGCCTTACTTGTCCCAATACGCGAAAAGTTGTTGGCGTTGTCCCCGAAAGATGGCCACAAAAATTACATCAAGCACTTACCTCAGAAATAAAACAAAAGAAAAGCACAGCCACGAAGATGCTTCATCACGGTAGCCGGTGGGGCGCTCAAGGTCAAGGCGGATGTGCCTCAAAAATAAAACACAAAGCATAAAAACGCAGATGCTTCGTCACGGAAGCAGTCATGAGGCCGGCGGGATTCGCCGCGCCTGTGGAGTGGGAGCGTGATGTCACCGCCGGAGCGTGGTGTGCGAAAGGATGACGTGGCGCGCTGCTTGTAAGAATACTTTTGTAAGTGTCTTCGGCGAGTTTTTCAAGAATGGAATAGTTTTTCGTTATACAACTTTTGACAGTGCGCCGTCGGTAGCTCTGTCCAATGCGCCTCGCAAGTGGGCTCATTTTCGTCTTCTGCGCATGCGAAAGGAAGTAGCGGTGACGTCAGAACGCCGAGCCCTGATTGGCTGATCGCGGTCCCCTCTCTGAGCGTCGTCTGCTCCTTTGCAACAACGTCTGCTCGCAACGTCGTCTGCGTCTGTCTTACCTTTCCTGCGACTTTCGCAAGTAGGCAGATTCATAAAAAACCTCTTACCTACGACAACTTAGCTACGAAGTTCGTAAACTTACGATCATCGTAAGATGAGGCGCAAACGGTATTCACAAACGCGTTCTTAAGTGAGAGGAGGAAAGTTACGACCTTTTACGGAGAAACAACGACTTCCGGTGTTGTTGCTATGGCGACGGCGTCTTCGGCAACACGAACAACCAATCGGAGAGCTCGGCATAGTTCGGAGCACGTGGATGTTTAATAACAAACACAGGCTAACTACTCGTTGATAGTCAGCCCTATGTATGTCCTGTCCTGTCTGTGTGTAAACGTTTAGTGTTCAAGCTGTTTCTCATAAACACAGGCGGCCTTTTCATCACCGCTTGACTGGGGTTCGTGTCCGTGCAGTGATATATCGACGCTAACACGATTTAAACGCTTCGTTGACTGCTACGAAGTCAACACACCTGTCATTGTTGGTAAAAGCGCCGTGCCAGTCGTTTGCAAAGCGACATAGATAGAAACCAATAGCCGCGGCGTTTTTCGCGGCCTCGGAAATGCAGGAGCGAGCCGACGTTAAAAAAGATACGTTTGAACTACGAGAGTGTCAGCAAGAGCCACGCAAATACCTTTTCATACTCGGAGCGGACGCGAGCGTTCGATCGAAGTGCTGAATTCGCTCTGTTAGCCCGCGTCTTGGCAAGCGCTTCGGGACCGATCTTTTACGATTGCAACTCGATACTGACATGACACTCGGCAAAGAAAGGTATGACCATCATCGCGTAGCTACCACGGACTGTTATAGCTCGACAGTGACGTAGCGCCGTGTCAAAATAAAAATGGCATACTAATAACAAAGTGTACATACCGTGTTGCGAAGGTAATCCATACGGCGTTTATTGAGCTCTATATCACACAAAACAAGAAGATAGAATCAATGAGAGTCCCTTTTCGACGACAGCGTTCGTCACCGCTGCCTCGGAAAACAAGGAGATCGAGATGACGAGGGAAGAGATTGACCTCTGAAATTTGGTTTAGCGATCAAACTATTCATACGGGAAGGGTCCAAAAGGGTCACGCGGGCATATTCCATTCAGCAAGCCTGCCGGTCGTGGGCAGACGGTCTTGGCCAAGGACCGTCGGAGAAATGCTGCGCCCGAACAGGTCGGAGCGGTCGGAGTGCCTGCTAGGCCTATTCTGCCGAGCTCGCTTGGTCGGTGGGATCGTTGCCTTTGTTGCTTTTCCCGGGTGTCTGTGGATCCAGCGTTGATGTTCGTCGTGGTCGGCTTCAAGTACTTCTTCCTTTTTTCTTGCTGCTTGAAGTCGGGACGCGCGAGAAGAGCATGTAGAAAAATAAATATCCGCTGGTCGTCGCGACCAAGTAACTGTGCGATGCTGTCGGCCATGTTGATTTGATCGTAAAAAGTGCGTAAGACAGCTTCGGAGCTGTCGTAGGATTTTGTCGTAACCTGCGCAAAAGTTACGACAATTTCGTTTCGAGAATACGGATTTTCTCTCAAATATGTCGTACGCACTTTTTTCGTCGTAAGTTCGCTTTGAGAATCCGGCCTCAGAGGCCAGATTCATAAAAAACCTCTTACCTACGACAACTTAGCTACGAAGTTCGTAAACTTACGATCATCGTAAGATGAGGCGAAAACGGTATTCACAAACGCGTTCTTAAGTGAGAGGAGGAAAGTTACGACCTTTTACGGAGAAACGACGACTTCCGGTGCTGTTGCTATGGCGACGGCGTCTTCGGCAACACGAACAACCAATCGGAGAGCTCGGCATAGTTCGGAGCACGTGGATTTTTAATAACAAACACAGGCTAACTACTCGTTGATAGTCAGCTCTGTGTATGTCCTGTCCTGTCTGTGTGTAAACGTTTAGTGTTCAAGCTGTTTCTCATAAACACAGGCGGCCTTTCCACCACCGCTTGACTGGGGTTCGTGTCCGTGCAGTGATATATCGACGCTAACACGATTTAAACGCTTCGTTGACTGCTACGAAGTCAACACACCTGTCATTGTTGGTAAAAGCGCCGTGCCAGTCGTTTGCAAAGCGACATAGATAGAAACCAATAGCCGCGGCGTTTTTCGCGGCCTCGGAAATGCAGGAGCGAGCCGACGTTAAAAAAGATACGTTTGAACTACGAGAGTGTCAGCAAGAGCCACGCAAATACCTGTTCATACTCGGAGCGGACGCGAGCGTTCGATCGAAGTGCTGAATTCGCTCTGTTAGACCGCGTCTTGGCAAGCGCTTCGGGACCGATCTTTTACGATTGCAACTCGATACTGACGTGACACTCGGCAAAGAAAGGTATGACCGTCATCGCGTAGCTACCACGGACTGTTATAGCTCGACAGTGACGTAGCGCCGTGTCAAAATAAAAATGGCATACTAATAACAAAGTGTACATACCGTGTTGCGAAGGTAATCCATACGGCGTTTATTGAGCTCTATATCACACAAAACAAGAAGATAGAATCAATGAGAGTCCCTTTTCGACGACAGCGTTCGTCACCGCTGCCTCGGAAAACAAGGAGATCGAGATGACGAGGGAAGAGATTGACCTCTGAAATTTAGTTCAGCGATCAAACTATTCATACGGGAAGGGTCCACAAGGGTCGCGCGGGCATATTCCATTCAGCAAGCCAGCCGGTCGTGGGCAGACGGTCTTGGCCAAGGACCGTCGGAGCAATGCTGCGCCGGACAGGTCGGAGCGGTCGGAGTGCCTGCTAGGCCTATTCTGCCGAGCTCGCTTGGTCGGTGGGATCGTTGCCTTTGTTGCTTTTCCCGGGTGTCTGTGGATCCAGCGTTGATGTTCGTCGTGGTCGGTTTCAAGTACTTCTTCCTTTTTTCTTGCTGCTTGAAGTCGGGACGCGCGAGAAGAGCATGTAGAAAAATAAATGTCCGTTGGTCGTCGCGACCAAGTAACTGTGCGATGCTGTCGGCCATGTTGATTTGATCGTAAAAAGTGCGTAAGACAGCTTCGGAGCTGTCGTAGGATTTTGTCGTAACCTGCGCAAAAGTTACGACAATTTCGTTTCGAGAATACGGATTTTCTCTCAAATATGTCGTACGCACTTTTTTCGTCGTAAGTTCGCTTTGAGAATCCGGCCTCAGGTCTTTACGAGCGAGCTCGACTTCGCCTTTCAGAGAAGGCAGACGAAATAACTCGAGCGGTTCGTTGTTTTTGTCGAACAACTAGCAGACGCGCATCAAGGAGGGAAGTCAAAGTACTCACTGGCGAGGTGTCCCGAGACGCCGAGGTTTGTTTGCTAAGAACCGAGAGTGAGCGTGTTAGTGTCCGCAAGTTCCCTCCCAAATACTTTTTCCCCCCTTTCGTGTGCGGCAAGACTCCTCATTCTTTAACGGCGTCGGCGGGTTGGCGCAGCTAACGTCGTCTGCTTTACGTCTGCTAGTCAAAGCGATGGCTCCTTTACCTTTCCTGCGTCTGTCGGATATTCACCGCTTTTTCACCGGCGAGAGTCACCGTTGCCTCGGAAAACAAGGAGATGACAAGAGGAAGAGATTGACCTCTTAATCTAAAATTGAGGTCAGTGATCACGGTATAATACTCGAAGGGTTCACAAGGGTCGCGCGGGCACATTCCATTCAGCACGCCAGCCGGTCGTGGGCAGACGGTCACCGAGTCGGAGTGGCTGCTAGGCCTATCTGCCGAGTTCGCTTGGTCGGTGTCAGGGGAATCGTGGCCGTTGGAGCTTTTCCCGGGTGTTTGTGGATCCAGCGTTCTTGTTGGTCGTAGTCTGGTTCAAGTACTTTTTACTTTTTTCTTGCTGCTTGAAGTTGGGACGCGAGAGAAGCGCACGTAAAAAATAAACGTCCGTTGGTCGTCGCGACCGCGACGCTGTCGGCCATGCTGATTTGATCGTAACAAGTGCGTAGCTTGGGATCTGTCGTAGGATTTTGTCGTAACCTGCGCAAAACTTACGAAAATTTCGGTTCGTGAATACGAATTTGTTTTTAAGTTTTGCCTTACGCATATTTTTGGCGTAAGATAGTTTCGTGAATCTGGCCTCTCCACTTGCAAAAGTCGCAGGAAAGGTAAGACAGACGCAGGCGACGTTGCGAGCAGACGACCAGGGTGTAAGATAGACAGGTGGGGAAACGGCCCATAGAGGCCTACCGCAGCGCCGTGACCGGATTGTGTACTCGTCTGTTTGCGGGTACCCCTGATTTGCGACAGATGGCGCTGCGGCGAGAAGAAAAAAATCTCCGTGAGTTTAGCCGGTTCGCCATCGGTTGCCCGCCTGGAGTGAGAGTTCGCGGTGCTCCACATAGATGGCGCCACAGAAAAAGAGAAACCCGATGGGGACACAATCCGGTCGCTCATTTGGCTCTCGTTTCCCCACCTGTCTATCTTACACCCTGCAGACGACGCTCAGATAGGGGACCGCGATCAGCCAATCAGGGATCGGCATTCTGACGTCACCACTACCCCCTGCGCGAGAAGCAGACGAACTTGCCCTCCGCATAGGTTTATTTTTTGCAAGCTAATAAGAATAGCGGTGTGTGAACCCTTTCAGCTCCAAATATTGTGTAGTGCCTGATAGATAAGTACCTTAGGTGTTCGTTCATGTAATCAGCTTCAGCTATGCTGTTTTTTTTTTTGCTTCACTAATAAAACTTTAGTTGCGAGAACAGCTTCGTCCTGTCGTGTTTGTTGCCTTCACTCCGTCTTCGTCGTTTGTGGTGTTTCCATCATGTATAACAACTCGCCCAATCTGCTACCTTAGTACAGAAGACTAGTTCTTATATAGGTCACAAGTAACAACTGTGACAGTGGGCAGCTCTGAAGGTCATGCATGGTTTGCCATAGGAGGGCACTAGCACACAAAGGCAACGTGTGAAAAAACCAGCATGAACGGTGTTGTATCCTAACTGATTATTTTATTAGCACTTCCTCTTCTTTTATGCTAAATTTCCTCTCTTCGTCTTCGTCATCTTCACTAAACAATAAAGACAGCCTGGTATTGGCCACCGCAGCGTTCGGTCGCACATTCCAGACCTGCCGGGTCCACCGAGGACACCAAACCTTTTGGCATTTGACGCAACCGTTTGGCGTTTGACGTAACGTAACTAGCCGTTTGACGTAACATCAAACGGCTAGTCACATAACACGTTAACAGCGCAGAACTGGCCCGTAGCATCGGCTGCTGTTCATCGTTAGGTGAAGCAGAGCATAATTGGGAGCATAACAAGCCCAAGACAACCAAGTTGGAAACAAGTGGCGGGCCCCAAAGAATCTATTCACGGGCTGCATGCGGGCCATGGGCCAGTGTTTGCTTGGCCCAACTCATCCAAGCTCAGGTAAAGCATATCATTCTTGCATACCAATGCTTTCATAAGCTTAAAATTGTATAAATTAGATTGCCAATCTAACGAAGCATTTCCCCCAAAAAAGAATGGATAAAATCGCTACTGCAAGTCGATTTTGTTTAGAATGCTTATAAGTTTTCTGAATCCTAGAATCATTTTTACGAAACGAAAATTCGGCAAATTCGGCACTTGGGGCTAGAGTAATTCTACCATGATGGTAGTAGTGGTGGCTGTTTCACGAGTTTCATGTCGCACGCGACAGTGAACACTGATTGGGTTTGCCCTCTCGTTAGGCCTAGCAACAAACAGGCAATGGGAATGGCCATGGCGTGGCAGGGTGGAATCTGTTGCAACACCAGATCATCTGGTGTCACTGTAAAATGAAGCCACCCCCCCCCAAGGAAAAAAAAAAAGGGTTCACCTTTGAAGAAAAGCGGAAATAATAGAATCTTTTAGCAAAGAGGGCATCATTTCATGTGTCTGCTAGGGTGCAAGAACTTCAAGGTAAGTCCCGGCTGGCTTTCGCAGTTCCCTGACTAAGTAGCACAGAAATGGCATTAGAAAGAACCTGAACTCTAAGCTCTCGAGGGAATGAAAGGAATGACAGTATTTTTTCGGTCCCTCAAGAGCTCAAAGTTGTTTTTTCTCATGCACTAGTGGCGAGGGCCGCCGACACCATTATTACGTGCACGCGTAAATCACATTTTCAGTGCGTAAGCACTCCGTGAATGCAGTACCCAGCGAGCAGGACCAGGGTTTTGATGCACAGCGCATGACACGGCAAGCACCAATGCCAAACGTCTCCATAGAAGGGCCAAAATGCCACTGCCAAAACTCTCGTCGCAGAGGAACCTAAGCAGATGCGCCATCAACTTGGATGGTGAAGTTTCCTTATCGGGGCCAGGGCAGACTTGTCGGGCTGTGCTCCAGCCACGAGCACAGCTGCAGAGCTCGCAACACGGCCAAGCCACGAGTCCCATCCAAGGCTCTTTATTCCTCGGTATGCTATGTACAAATGGTCAGTCCCTGCTTAAAAAACGGGTGCCCCTGCGTCGTCTCGGAGGCACTTGGCCACTGCCCCCAGGAGTGCCCTGCCCGTACTCCCAGCTCCTAGAACTTGACCTGCAGCAGAGAACAGTTGTGAGCACACTTCCCCCTCCGGCACCCTGGCCTCGCACCCACCTCACTAGGAGTCCGACATGAAGTTCACCTGGCTCTTCAGCTCCTCCAGCTCCTTGATTTGCTGCCTTAAAAATAACGTTCTGCAAGAGAGGCCTGCCATCAGCCGCCGTTCATTCCTACAAGCACCACCCACCTCTGCTCTTGCAAGGTCGCTTGAATCTCGGCCAGCCTGACCAGCGACCGCGCCATCTTCAGCTCGGCCGAGACTCGAGTGCAGTTTAAGCTTCCAAGGCTGTGCGCCTCCTCGCTGTACCGGTTGGCCTGCGACAAGACAAGCATGGCGCACCCTGTAGTCCCGTCCTCAGTACATAGCCCCACAATGCAAGCCAGACAGTCTGGGTCACCCCAACGGGATGTTCCAGATAGGCCTACCCCTCACTTTGCAGCTTCACACAGCTTCCATGCTACTCTACTTACTCGCACAATTAGCACACTTTTAAACAAGATTTGAGCCTCACAAAAGGGAATATTGAGCGGAGATTTTGAAAACGCGTCCCTAACCCAGGTAGCACCGAGTTATGGGCCAAAACTTGGCTTTTGTCTGGCAGTTTAGGGCATTGAAAAGGCCGAAGAAGCCAAAGTAGAGCCAAACCTGACCTCCCTTGGCAACAGTCTGGGTATTTTGGCCCTAATTCGCCAAACAAGTGCCAAACTTAGGCTTCACTGCCTGGTAGTTCGGCTGTCATCAGGCATCTTTGGGCCTAAATCGCCTAACAAATGCCAGAGTTAGGCTTACTGCCCAGTAGTTCGGCAGATATTTGGCATTTTTGGGCCAAAATCGCCAAACAAATGCCAAAGTTAGGCTTCACTTTTTGATAGTTCGGCTGTCATCCGGCACCTTCGGGCCAAAATCGCCACAGATGTGCCAGAGTTAGGCTTACTACCTTGTAGTTCGGTTGACATCTGGCGTCTTTGGGCCCAAGTCGCCAAACAAGTGCCAAAGTTAGGCTTCGCTTCCCGATAGTTCGGCTGTCCTCTGGCAGCTACGGGCCAAAGTCGCCAAACAAGTGCCAAAGTTAGGCTTCGCTTCACGATAGTTCGGCTGTGATCTGGCAGCTACGGGCCAAAGTTGCCAAACAAGTGCCAGAACTAGGCTTACTGCCTTGGAGTTCGGCTGATGGGGTATTTGGTGTACACGGGTGGTCTTCATCTTAATTAAATAGAAATCAAGTTTCATTCGGCTGGCCACTTTATCTTATTTTGGGTGTCTCTTGATTTCTCCAGTCCAAAGGTTGGCTGAACGTTTTGACGCGGCTGGACCAGGCTTTGCAAACGCAAAATGTGCCGGATGTTGTACTCGCGCGTAGGTACACACGCCAATATCGGGACGTGCGTGAGACTGGTTCGACATTATGGCGCGTTCACACCGACGATCCGATCTAGTCGCGCGATAACTTTCATCGCAAAAGCGACCAGCGCGGGCAAAAAGCGACGCGATTTGAGCAGTCGCTTGCTAACCCGACTTTTTGCGAAGCGATCTATTAGCGGAGAGGCTGAGCCAATCAACGGCGTTCGGAGCGAGAGTTTTTGAGAAGCGACTCGCCAACGAAGGTGTTGGACTCGCTCATCGCGCACGCCAGAGTGATCATCTAATTATTTTTTTTTTGCGATGCGATTTAGTTGCATCGCGCGACTGCTTACGTTCTCGGTGTGAATGCGCCCTTACAGAAAGTGCTGCCATCGAGCTAGCGCTGCACGAGACCGATGTGCGTACGTCTCCTCAACAGATATCATTATTAGGCGACGCATTGCAAAAGCGAGCGTGGCTCTGTGCGTGTCTTGCATTGTGAGTGAACACCGTCAAATCCTAGCGATAACAAAGAGCGGAAACGACCGGGGCTCCGTGGCGCCGCTCCCGCATCACACTTGGGGGATGAAAATGAAATCCCGGAACTTGTTCTATTTTAGCGTGTTGGTGCTTTTTGAACATTTAGAAAGTGGAGACACACTAGGGACGATACAGACACGGCAATCTTTCAACTTCAACAACATTTATTTTCGGCTTCAAGCTCAATGCCCTCCCGCTCCGTGGGAGTTCGGGAAAGGGAAATCTTGGGGGAAGGAGAGGAAGCGGTGGAAGTGTACGCGATCCCCCTGTCCTACGGGGCCAGGTACAGTACATCGGGCAAACGGGGCGATGCCTCAAGGACCGACTCCGAGAACATCAAATGGACGCCGAAAGAGCTGCTTCGGATTCTCAGCACCCGATCGTCATTCACGGGAGGAAATGTTTCGGCTGCGCTCCTAATATCGCCGGCACAACAGCCATGGGAGGTCACTGTGAGCGAGTCGGAGAGAAATAATTGAAGCCTATCGGGTGGCGACAAGCCCGCAAAACATAAGCACCCCTTCCATTTCGCTCTCAAGAAAGAAGATTATCTTTCTGAGGCCCACAATGGAAGCCGAACGCTGACAGACTATGGCAAGGCGACAAGGTCACCGGCAGAAGCGGCCTTTCCTTTCATTCCGTTCCATTTCTTTCCAAAGAAGGGCTGGGACTCCCCCGTCCCTTATTTCGCTACTGTAGAACAGGTCGGGATACACTCTCTCCCCTGTAGCTTTGGCTGTACAGCAGTTTTTTTTTTTTATAAGTTGTCTTTGTTTTTTTTTTTTTTATTCTAAGGCGTCGAAAATGCCGAGGGAGCTTAGCTGCGTTGTTGTTGCCCCTTCGACCTCGCCTTTTGCAAATCCTCCCCACCTGCTTTTGTGTCGTCGTGCGGCTGTCAGCGAAAGCGAAAAGCGTGACCTCTCTGCGTCGGAAGCGTAGGACTAAAACGTTTGGACAAAATATTTTTCACGTGACTCTCTCTGTCACGCTGATGGGATCTCTGGGCTGTTGTTTTCGCCGTTTGCCTAGTTATAGAAATGGGCTGGCCACGTAGGTCCGGTTTTCGAAATGCGCTCTTTGAGTGTTCTGTTGCTTTCGTGCGTTGCAGACGCGGCCGTGTTTTGTCGTCGTAAACGGCCGGAATACGTCCATGCCAATTTTTTGGTAACAGCCATTTTTTTCACCGGAGTTCATGGAATTTTTGTGATGTGTTTGTTGGACACGCTTCGACAAAAACTGCTCTTCGCCGACGACGAGACGTCAGTTGAATGTGCGCAGCCTTCTTTCTCGAGTGTGTTTGTGTGATGCCTGAGTTGGATTATGCATCTATCAAGGATTACATGATATCGCTCTTTTATTAGTAAGTACACTGCAAGCATGCTTCTGATAGTAGCCCTGCTTTCCTCTCAATCTCTGCGGTTTTTGTGTGATGAATTTTGCTTGGCATGAGGACAGTGTTAATTTTATTTTATAATTTGCTTTTCGTTTTACAGAGAAGTGTGACCTTTGAAATTATGTCGAGAATACACCGTGTGTAATGATGGTGGTTTAATAAACTTCTGGGAGCGATCGAAAAAATTTTGTTTGTCCGTATATGTGATTTGATATGCTACAAATGATATGCCTCGTACACATATTTGCACGACGTTCGGCCAATACGGAGCAGACGCATCGTAGAGTATTCGCACAATATTGCGCGAACGCTAGGCCGGGGCAAAACGGCTGAACGGCAGTACCTGCCGGATATCAAACGGTGGTGCAAACTGGATCTTTGAGCGATATTGGAACCGGCTTTCGGCCGGTACTGGCACGATACTGCAAAGTATTACCGTGCTGCTTGGGAACGGAGGTGATGACATCTGACCATCGTGTTTCCAACGCTTATTTAATTTAATTCTTGTCTTGGGCGCGTGAAAGAGTACTTCCGTGACACACCAGGAATATTCCAAACTTGGGCAGGCCTCTCGGCTTTCTTTGCCAGGCACTTATTTGGCACTTCAGTGGATAGCCAAAGAAGAGCCAAACTTCGGCATGCCACGAATAGCCAAATTAAGATTTACTGCGGCAGTTATGGCTCAAGTTTGGCACTTACTTTGGCAAAACTGTAGCCCACCAGAGAAAAGCAAACTTGGCATGTCCGAAATACCCAGATTAGGCGTTGCTTTGGCAGTTATGGCTCAAGTCTGGCACTTACTTTGGCACAACTGTGGCGGACCAGAGAAAAGCAAAAATCGGCGTAGCCAAAATACCCGAATTAGGTGTTGCTTTGGCAGTTAGGGTTCAAGTCTGGCACTTACTTTGGCAGAACTGTGGCGGACCAGAGAAAAGCCAAACTTGGCATGTCCGAAATACCGAAATTCGGCGTTGCTTTGGCAGTTATGGCTCAAGTATGGCACCAACTTTGGCGCTCCTCTGGCGGACCAGAGAAACGCCAAACCTTGGCATGCCCCGAATTCCCAGATTAGGATTTACTATGGCAGTTATGGCTGAAGTATGGCACCAACTTTGGCGCTCCTCTGGCAGACCAGAGCAACGCCAAACTTTGGCATGTCTGAAATACCCAAATTCGGCGTTGCTCTGGCAGTTATGGCTCGAGTATGGCACCAACTTTGGCACTCCTCTGGCGTACCAGAGAAGAGCCAAACTTTGGCATGCCCTAGGATCGCCCAACTAAGGCTATAGTTAGGCACCGTACTTTGGCACTGATGATTGCCATGGTGCAAAAACCTAACTGCGCCAAAGTTGGGCCCTTATGTTTGCCAGACCTTTGCCCAAGTTGGGCATTCCTCTGGCGTGCTACCTGGGAAGTTACACACCTGCAAAGTCGTCAAAAAGGGAACGGCCGATGGACTGGTGCAGAATGGTGCAGAGCGTTCAAAACATGCAAGGAAGTTTCCTTTTTTTTTTTTTCTTCCTCCCACAAATCTGAGTTTGAAAGGGTACTGCAACGACATTCAAGCGCCTATTTTTGTTATCTAAATTTCGACCATGTTCCGGCCACACCACAGACACAAATATTTTTGTTTCCAAAGGCATAAAAACATTATTTAAAACCAATAAACCGATTATCAAATTGCACCTGATGGATGTTCCCAAAGGTACTTGGAATGTTGTTACGACCCCCTCCCCATAAAAGCAGCGCCACTCTGCGAAACTATGACAGCAAGCTGCGCGGGCGCTGCTCCCCGTCGAACCGGATTTCCCTCCTCTCCTGCACCTATTCAACTGCTGCTGGGAGAAGGGAGTTTGAAGTGGAGGTGGGTCACTTTTTCACCTCCGCCATGGCATTGCCAAACCAGTCGTCGGCCATCTCAAACAGCCAGGTTTTAACACACCGACACTACCAAGTGGTGAAACTCACGACCACACCAGCCTCTCCCTAACGCCTTGCCCACGAAGGTAAACATGTCGCCAATGCACTGGAGGTGCCAGATCGCCAGAAAGGCATCGCGCTCTCCGATGGCTGCTCTTTGAAGTGCTCGCTGAATGCCCTTTCGAACGAAAAGTATAGCCATCCGTTCAAAATACAAACATGCAATTGTCATTAGCAAATTTTGTTGATCATATTTAAAGCGAAGCTGAAGCGGTTTTAAATATGAGAAAAAACACCCGAGCCTGGTTAATTAGACCTCAGCCATCATGAATATCGTATTCGTTTGGTCATTTTCTGCGCGTATTAACCGGAAAAGCGCCTTCAAAGTAGCGCCGAAGCCGCGCCGAAGCCACGCCTCTCCGAAGCAGAGGGAAAGGGGAGAGAGGAGGAAGCCCGTCAGCCGATGTCACAAAAGGTCCGGCTGGGGGACCCCGCCGCGGCTAGCCGCGCTTTCCTCGTAGGCTGCTCTACTGACTTTTCGAGCCGTTGTCGTTCCGCCGCCACATAGCGCTTGCTTTTATCCGTTGACCGGTCATGCTATTGACTCAATCGCCTGACGTGTTGATTGCTCTCTTGTTTGTTCACGTATTGGCAGAATTCTCGTGGCACCGAACCAACTGACTCGTGCTGTTGCACGATGCCGTACTCATGCGTAGCCGCCAGCTTTCACGAACAGCGCTCGTCGCAGTTGTTCTTCCCGCTTACCGTCTTTTCCACTCCGACCCCGAGATTTTAAAAGGGGGGGTTGAGCAAGTACACCGTTTTTTGTTCGAAATGTGTTTCGGATGGCGCATATGAAAACTACGTACGTATGGGTTTGGGTCTGAAGAAGGCTCGCCTGAACCCGACGCTCTGCCGACCATCTTTGAAGGTAAGAAGGCAATTCAGCGCATTAAAAGTCACAAGCAAAAAGGAAACGTAACTAGGTAAAAAAGTTTAGGTCGACTGTTCTAGAAAAAAGCTATTACGTAATTAGAATTGTGCAGTGTACTAGAAAAGCCGCGATCATGTAGCCAAATAGCTGGTTTCCACTGGCTCTCTTGTGTTAACCGCCTTATATTAGTGTGTTAGCGTTGGTTTCTTATATTGTTGAAGTGACCATATCTTCCGAACCGACTCCGGTCCGGGAAATATGGGGAAACAAAAGAAAACAATCTTGGGTAGCCCAAGATTATTTTCTTTTGCTTTTAATCTACTCCGCTACCCAGTCACTTGAGAGAGGAGGGTTTGCTCTAATAAGTGGTCATGCAATTCATAATGCGACTTTCACGGTGCAAACCGTTTTAGCATAAACGTTTTTTTCTTTTACAGTTGTTGATAAATTGAAGTCACATATTTTTTTAAATGTAAACATAAATTTTGTTAAATTTTCCTTCCATAGGTTCATATTCTCTTCAGGAGAGCTTTTTCGAACTACAAAGCATGTGACCTTCTGTTCTGAATTGACTTCTTTTTTTTACAAGTTACGCAGTGTTTTACATATAAAGTTTGTGTCATGCAATGGTTCATTGTGCCGTAGAAACGCGATCGGACGATGATAATGCTTGGTTGTGGTCTAATGCAGTCAACAAATCTTGGTAGAAGTATGCGAATGTAGAGGCCCAGGAAGCTTTACCAAATTCGACATCAAATTAAGGGCTGCCGCGCACACATCTCCGCTTTTTCTAACGCTATAATGGCGTAATAGTTGGTGGCAAACAAACTAAACGCAGCAGAGGGTACCACTATCACAAGGATGGACCTTCTGCGCAGTTATTCGCATCGTGCGCAAGGACATGGCGGTGGCAGAACGGCGACCCTGTCTCATCACCCGTCTCATCTCAGGGGAAGCTCTCCCGTCGCCCGAAGCCGATTATACTATCCCTTCAAACCACTTTAGCCTTGATGAACAATGCAGCCTGCACGCTCACGTGTCCAGCAGCTGGCATGCACGAAGGCCGATGTGTGCAGCATTCTTGTCCTCTGACGACCGTTTTGGGGAGGGTCACGCTAATCCGGCTGGACGCGTCCCGTCAATAGCACTCTGTTTATTGTCAACGTTTTACGTTACAATAAGTAGCAGTCAGTACGCTCCTGAAGGTATGAAGCCGGTCATGTCGCGTCCGCGCAAGCGGTTCCTCGTGTCTGCCTTTATTACTGCGGGGGATCATTTTCCTGCTTCGCCAAAGGCTGGAACGCGTACTCTGTCACGTCGAGGGTCGTCTGGACACATTCCTCTTTCGGATCCACCGAAAGGTTTCGAAAAATCAGAAGCCGAACCCGATTTACAAGAGCAGAACGCTCGGCGCCCGGCTACTTCCGCAAGCGACGGAGCAAACGAGAATCGAGATGGTCCTTTTATGACGTAGTGGCGCGTCACGCGCGGCTAGCCAATGGCGTGCCGCTGCGGCGATCGCTTCTGATTTCTTCGCTTTTTTTCGCGTTTAAGGATTATTTTGGGTCAAACGGTTGCGATATTTGGACTCAGCAGGCACAAACACGTCAGAATTTTAAATTTATAAAAATATAAATTTAAATATAAATACTTCAACCATTATCTCATATGAGATAATGGTTGAAGTATTTTATATTTAAATTTATATTTTTATTTTTAGTTTTTCATGTAAGTAAATACGATACCCCCAGCAAGAAACTACCTTGGGGTCCAAAAGATCATGAAGTAACCGCAAGTCAGCAAGTAATTTCCCGCATATTGCTTTTCGCTTCAGTTCCAAAGGCTTCAACAGTATGATTATTGCACAGTCCAAACTTTTCCACATATTTAAAACCGATATAAACGGTTCAAAATACATCTATGGCTCAAGTTAGGTTTCCATCATTTGATAAAGCATTTTAAATCCAAATGACAGATTACTTCAGTGAAAACCAGAAAGAGGCCAATACAGTCTAAATTATAACAAACCCAGCAATAGCAAAATATTGGATATAAACTAATATTTGTTGCATACTGCTGCTGACATACTTTCAATGTAATCTTAGCCCACTTTTAACAAAGAAACTAAAAGCAACACCAAGAATTTAAAAAACAAATGCAGAAAAGCAGTAAAAAAGATTGTGAAAGACCAAAAACTGGCATGCGAGCAATTCACTAGAAAGTAAAAATTTCTCTTTGCCATGAGCAAAAGACATTCTAAATGCATAGCATTTATAGGGCCTCTTCATGCTCTTCATTTTTCCGGGCAGAGTAATGTCACTGAAGGGCAGATTTTGAGTTATTTTTTTTGAACATACGAAGCCCTCAATGTCACAATCTCATGTAATGTTATTGTCTCGGGTAAAGTGTCATCACGATGCTAACGTCATAATGTCACACGATACCATGACATCATAACGTCACATATGCCACAGTGTTATGTGACATTACAATTGCACATCATCGTGTCACCTAATGTTACAGCATCATGGTGGTGGTCACAGAGGACCTTTAAAGGAGCCTTGACGCCCCCCAATATTTTTTAAAATTTTTTTGCCAGGCAATTTATTATGGTGTGAGAAGACTACTCAATCAATATTGTGTTATAGCCTCACATATATTTTTAACAAAGTGAAAAAATGTAACTGCTTGAAACCAAAACCGAAACTGGATGGGGAGGAAGAAGAAATACAGAGTAGAAGAAAATTACCAAAAATCACCTGGCTGCACAATTTTTTTTTTTCGATCAATGTATTTGCAGTTTTTAGAAGCCCCAAAAGATGGGTATCATATTTATTGTATATTTTTAGTATTGAGTGTGCCTTCAGTGACCCATGACTTCGATTATCTTTGGTGGTTGTGTCTAAACCATAGAAAACGGTAAGTGACCACAAAGAAGAGAGTGAGCCGACTCAAACCGGCTAGTTCTCGAACGGCTGTTTTCGGGTGGAAAGAAAACGAATTTCGAGCCGCAAATTTTGTCCTGGGTAGATGGGCTCTCATGTGTCATGTACAAATAAAAACCTTAGCATGCATAAATACCCTGTCAGTGTCCCTTGAAATGCTTTAAAGCACCTTTGTGATTACGCCATGCGACACTGCGACGTCATAGAGGCTACGTCCGCGAACACAATAACTCCAAGGGCTGGTCCTATAAATGCTATGCATAGAAAACCTTCCTTGCCCTATATTGGATGCATTTTGCCACTGATGATGTACTACAAAGCTCACGCTTTTCTACGCCCGTGAGGTTTTGCTTTGCCACGACATGCCGCCCTTTGTCGTCGGGAAAAACCGATGAGAAACGATTCCTCGGCTCTCCACAGGATGGCGCCGTAGTCAAGTGCGCACTACTCTCAGCATGCGTGTGCGTCGACCTGCGACCTTGAACTGCAGATCTTTCATAGTCTTCTCTTTTTCCCGCACTAAGTATGTAATCTACTTTGTTACTTTTGGTTCTATTCATCTTGTTGTGAGAGTCCGGGTGTGCCAGGTCCGAATGAATTGACTGTTACGAGAGAGTTGCATCCCATTCCATCTACTCGCTCCAAGCGGCACTCTCAATCGTTGCATTTTCAGTGATGTGATAGGCCTAAGCCATTTTGGAGCACCTTTTGGAGCAGCCAAAACAGTGTTTTGGAGCAGCAAATGTGGCCTTTGCAGCAACCAAAACAGTGTTTTGGAGCAGCAAAAGTGGCTTTTGGAGCAGCCAATGCAGAGTTTCAGAGCAGCAAAAGTGGGTTTTGGAGCAGATAGTCTTGGAACAATAAATATATTTGTTTTAAGTGCCGTACAAATGAAGGGCACTTTGTGTTGTGTTCTGATGTAATGTTTGTGACGGAACTCGCTGCTTGTGGTTTTACTGCTGAGACATCTCCCAAGTGTACAGTGCTGTAGGCATTGCCGAGCATATCCGAAAAATCGCTTGCCACCGTTTTACTGGTTCCCGACGTGCCAGATTTTCGTCTAAAGTAAGCAAACGTAAAACAATAGATTGCAAGCGTCGTGGCTCGTGCCTCTGTCGTGCAATCATGTTTGCATGGACGTGAGGGCAACTTCGGCAGGCTTGCAGTTGCACATGCTTTGCTGCGTGAGCGGAGACAATGCCTGTCGATCGAAACCGAAACCATGCCACTCTGCTCCGCTCCGTTGCCAACTGATTCCCAAAATTGTATGCAAAATGTAACTGTCCAGCATACGACAAAAACAATCCAGCAACGCGCGCTCGCCAGGCCGGCAAACAAAATACAAGATGAACAGAAAAAAAAAAAAAAAAGAACCTGAGCGCATTGATGCAAGACATCCCGAGCCAGGGTCAAAACGTTCTTGGAGAGCTTTGTGCAACGACTGAACTCAAGACAAACAAGCGTGCTGTGCGGGTTCAGCGTGCAGACATTGCCTTCTTTGCTTTAGCTCACTTCTCTTCACCAACTTTCTTTCAATGCAGATTTTTCACGTACCGGGGTCCCCCTCGAAATAAAGCCCACCGAGAGAAACCTATAGCTAATCAATACTTCAACACAGCAGTGTTTGAGTTAGAGGGATTTTTGCAGTAACGTATGATTTAAACAAAAACAGGAATGTTGATAAACATGCGGCAGTTTTTAGTTCCATTTTAGAAAGCGCCAAATCTACAGCGACGTGGGGATGGCAACACCCGACGTCGCGCGACCACGGTGACTGGAAGGCAGGGACCAAATATAGTGTTCCCACGGCCGTTGCTTTCAGGAGCGAGTGCTTCAGCTCACAAAGTAACTCCTGCCGCGCAAAAACGTGGTTTCATTTCACAGCATGACGGCATGTCTAGCACCCGGCATGCGAGCGTCGGAGTGTCTGTACACACCCATGTCTATTGTTGAAAATATTTTTTCAAAAAAGACGAGAGACGAGACTTAAGAAACAGCGAGAGCGAGACAGCGCGAAACGCGAGGCGGCAGGAAAACCATGCAAGACTGGATGGACAACTGATGCAGGGTACTTCGTGTCGGGCAGTGTCGGGCGGTCGCTTGCGCCAGATAACACACGCATGCTCAATTACGGTACTTAGTTTAGTTTTGGTTTTGAAAGACGACCGAAATTGGTATTTTGGCGCAAGCTTAGCGCAGATTACCCCTATTTGGGCAAAATGTAGCAGCAGGTGGCAGGGTTGGCCCCTTGGAGCAGTTTGGCGCAATTGGCGCAGCAATCACATCACTGCATTTCTTCCAATCACGTGTGGCAAGACCGAAAATGGCACCCGTTGCTATCCATTACAAATTATAAAAATACAATGGTGGTCAAAAACAGACTAAGAAAAGGCTCACAGGAGACATACCATTCTGAAAACGATCAGAGACTACCACTAAATAATATATTCCACCGCACAAAAAGATATTTTGCAACCAACAAATGGGAGTTAACCTGGGATCACTGTACATGGATAAGCACCGAAGCTTTTTCTTCATATTCGTGCAAAGACTGCCAAGATTTGTGCAATGCCAAGGGGGCTGCATCCGTATTCTCTGGCTTAGCCGGGCAATGTGTAGCCAAACAAATTTGTGTCAAACAAGTGTCGACCCCCAAATTTCGACAGAGTGATTATCTCCCAATCTTAGCTGGACACGCATTGTGACACCCATCATAAGGAAAAACAGTGCTCAAAACAACAAAACAACAACAAAAGAACACGAGGCAAACAGGTGCCAATTCAGATAAAAGGAGTTTTTCTCCTTTTATCTATTTATTTATTTTTATTTATTTATTTATTTAAAAAAAAAAAAGGACACTGTAAATAGGCAATTGATTCCTTCGGGATAACGTTATGCACTGTGGCAGACATCGGGTAGAGAGTGTAAAGTGATCATTAGCAAGTTAATTACCTAAATATCACTAATCAACTTTTTAAATATTTGCACCAGCTGGCACGTTTTAATTGGAAATTTCTTGCAAGTCGTCAAAATATGCCATATCACTCCTTAGAATTCATGCAACGAAAAACCAATCCACGCTATTCTCTGTCAAATACAAGCTGTGAGCAGGCAATGTACCTAAACAAGATGCAAAAACAGCAGGAGGGGTCCTTCCAGGCCAAAGGAGATGCGGCACTTTTTTCATGTCTGGGATATGTATGAAAAACATCATTCGGATAAAGAAGCCTCCGAACTTAGGGGGATCGGTGGCCGAGTGGGCTAGCGCACACCAGCTTGGAGCACGGGAAGCGAAAGCTCGCGCTGCAGAACCCAGGATTCTGGGTTCAATCTTCACCCCTGCTCGTTTCAATCTGGATGAGCGTCGAACCGGAGTGCGGTCGTGTATCACTACTACAGCGTGATGCACGTTAAAGACCCCAGGCTACCGGTTGTACTGCACTGGCTAAACTGCTCATCTACAGCTGGGAGACAAGTCGCCCATTGAGGCAGACTATGTTTTAGGCTGTGTAAACATACACACAACACAATTTTTTAAGCCACTGAACTCCAAGAAAACTAGCTTTTTGTGAAAAAATAAATACATTTTTTCTGATATTATGCTTTAAATTTCTGGAATTTGCATAAAAACCATTTCACTTCATTCATTTAATATACCCTTAAAGCGTTTACAATACGAGAGGCATACACAACAAATATTAAAAAAATGGAAAACACAGAGATGTGAGGCTGCTAAGTATTAAAAAAAAGTGGCAAGTGCAGCTCTGAAACCGGATGATTCCTGAATATTGACAATATTTTCTGGAAGTGAGTTCCAATCTGAAATGGATAACTGAAGTGGTGAAAATCCGAAAAGGTTTGGTCTTGGTTTAGTCAAATGAAGTTTTTGAGCGTGGTCCGTACCAGGGTTGGGCAGTATCGCGATACAAATGTATCGCGATAGTATTTCAGAAATACATTTTGTATCTGTATTTCTGTATCGCGATACATTTTTTTCACCAGTATCTGTATTCCTGTATCGAAATACATTTTGGAATGTTTCTTTGTATTGCGATACAATCAGGATGAAATGTATTTCGTTACATTTCTTGAGAAATACTCCGCCCCCCCCCCCCCCAAAAAAAAAGAAAAGATCCGAACGCATTTTTTTTTTTGGTGGGGGGCATAAGGGTTAAGAGATGCTGGGGCATTGTTGCTATGCTGACCAAGGTTCCTTCCGATTCTCCAAACTAGTTTTCTATGCGTCCTCCCTCTCTTCTGAGAAGTGTTGCGTCGTCGGGGACTCGAACCAGGTGGAGTATCAGGTGTGGAGTCAGAGCATCTTCTGCCGCAGGTCCTTAGGTAGGAATTTCTTGAGTCATTGTTTGCTGGCATTCAATGTCCGCTTATAAATGTATCTCTTGCCTTAGCGTACACAGTACACCCAGCCGGCAAAGCTGAGTCACACCCAGTCCGTTGCAGCACGAGCCTGGCGGTGGTTGACTTGAAATAGTAGGATGACTCACGCAGTGAAGCTCACACGTATTCGAATGCGTCTGCGGCTGCGCCCGTAATACTGCACGGCTCAAGGGTACGTCATCAGCCGACGTGAACGTGACCCGCTGCTCTGGGGATCCGAAACCTAGGAAGGAGGCCAGACGTGTCCTCGCTGTGCCGACCCAGCCTTCGTACACCTGCTACTCGTCTCGAGCGCGCTGTTTCTCGGAGAGCTCGCACCTGTGCCGGCAATATCAGGTCGCAATCCACGAGGTCTCTGTTTGGGTGATGCTAGGCAAAACTTGATGACTGCAATCCATGCGTCGGTGGCGGAGGGTTTTTTAGGAAGGACGTTCACAACAGGGATGCCATCGCATCGTTTTTTCAACCGTAACAAAAGATGAGACACGTGTTCCAGGATGCTTCAGGTGGTCCACTATTCTCGAAAATTCCAAATGACACTGCCTGCATGATCTTCAACGAGGTAACCTACAACGAAAGTACCTATTGCACTCTGATACACCAGCGTGGTAAAGTTTCATGTTCAAGGCCACACCTACATATAAAGAATACCAGTTTATTCTACCGTGACGTCATGTGATCAATGTTGGCAGAAACGTCCTTATTGGACAGGGGCGTGGTGATGTTTTGATGGGAATCAGGGTGACAGAATTTATTTAGAAGTCGAAGTCTTTTCGCATTCCTCGTCAGACAGACAGGATGTCAGGGAAGGGACCGCAATCAGTCTTTGATGGAACATTTTTTAATGCGAATAGCATTCTTTGGATACTTCACGCACTTTTCGTCTATCTATGTATCTATCTATCTGGCTATCTAACCTCTTACGCCGCGGGTCGATAAATAAATAAAAAAGACCGGCGCCGGCTGGGATTCGAACCGTTGACCCTTTGATCAGCAGGCAGACGCGCTAACCACAGAGCTATGAAGGCAGTCATTCAACGCACTCTAAACGGTTGTTTATATCTTTACCATAGGACGCGCTTTACAGCGCTGTCACAGCTACCGGTGCGCGCGCGTTCCATGCACGAGGGCTCATTCCGCTCTCGTGAGGCTGAGCACGGCCGCTAGCTCACCCTCTCCCGCGCTCGGGGAGAGGGTGATGTAGCGACCGTGCTCAGCCTCACGAGAGGCGGAATGAGCCCTCGTGCATGGAACGCGCGCGCACCGCTAGCTGTGACAGCGCTGTAAAGCGCGTCCTATGGTAAAGATATAAACAACCGTTTAGAGTACCGTTGGTTGAGACTAGCTGAGACGCCAGAAAGTCTGGTCGGTACCATTTTGAGTGTTTGTGCGTATGGCGCGTGCTTTTGCTCGCCTTCCTAAGTGACACAAACGCACGTGCTGGGCTGCGGAGATCGTGCGCAGGGCTGTGAAAGTGTCAACAAATTTAGAATCGCCTCAAGAGTGGGCTGGCGTATCTAGAGTGTGCCGGCCACCTGACGAACAGCGCATAACTCCGCACCGTTTGATGCTATTCGCATTAACGTAGATAATCATTCCCAAAGGATGGGTTCTGCTGATTTGTTGTTTTTTTCAGCTCATTAAAGGTTTTTTGTCGTTCGAAACTACTACCTTCAAGGCAAAGGGCCAAGCCTGTATACGGAAAGTAATTTCGGGATCAAAACTTCCACTTCAAGCTTCATCTCAGTTGGCGTCTCTAACAAATGTAAAAAAATGTATTGCAGTATCAGTATTTCTGTATTTGTATTTCTGCCCTCCCAAAAATGTATTCCTGTATTTGTATTTCCAAATACTTTTTGCCTCTATGTAAAATGTATTTCCGATACGTATCGTGATACATTTTTACAGATGTATTTTAGTATCAGTATTTTGGCTACTATTTTAATGTATCCCAGTATTTGTATTTCCAAATACATTTTCGAGTATTTCTGCCCAACCCTGGTCCGTACGTGGTGAAACGTGATGTGCAGCCGGGCAATACAACAATACGAAAAACATTGTAAAAAACACGCTTCCGTACCACACAAATTTAGGTGGGCACATAAATACTTAATAACATTCCCTTTCTTCCATTAAAATACAAACATCGAAAGACGCCATTTTGAGTCCAAGAGGAGCTCCAAATAGGAGCTCCAAAACGAAGCGACTTCATGAGATTTCTTTATTTTATTAGCCAACTTGGATTTGGGTGTTAGCTACAATACTCTTTCCCTTTGTTCTCTTGAGTCTAATAATTAAATTGCTTGTATTAAATTTCCAAAGCTTCGTTTTGTGGCACTTTAATTAAATGACAAAATCACCAGTTTATGCAAAAAATGACATATCAAGAGCCAGAAAAAGCTATGTGGGCAGCGGTGCCCGGAACTTTCGAAACAGCCAGAAGTTCAATCCACCGCACTTCTTCAACATATAAAGAAAGCTAGAAAAGTACTTTTTATTGTTGCTGAGAAGTTATCATTTAAAAATGAGCCTCTCCGACCATGCCTCCAGGCACCCACCTTGTAGGTGACACCGGCACCAGGTCTTCAACGCCTTCCGCGTTTTATTCACTTGATGTGTACGTTATCCTGACTTCCATGCATTCATGTCCTCTGCATTACGTAATAATAATGGCGTCTTAATTTTACTCTACTTCTGCCCAGGTAACTGCCAACAAACGCAGGCCTGCATCATCTGCTTCCCGAGTTTAGGCATGCATTCCTATGTCCAGAAATAAAAACTTCAAAGCGTATAGTAGCTCTTCACCTATGCAAAATGATAACAGTGACGTTGCTTCCCCATTGAACTTAAATGTATCTTGATAGAACTAAGATGAAATGAAGTTTGTTGGCGCATCCCAAAGGACGCGTTGCCGAGATAGTGACGTCATCACGGAAACGACTACGCCATTCTTCTAAGCGTCATTGTGAGCACGGCTCGTGGCAATCTTTTAGCGCGCAATATTGAAATCAGGAGTAAAAATGCAAGAACTGATCTATGAATATCCAAGGAACTATTACCGTTCCGCAAATTCTGTTAATTGGTCAAGCCTGTGATACTAGTTGGTGTCAATACTGCAATTGCAACATAAGCCATGAAACCATTAATTAAAATTTTAATAAACAATTTGTTTAATAAACTGACTTACCATGACGGTTATTACCTCATCTAATGTCTGCTAAGCCTGACACTCAGATGTCGAAGACAGCACCCGTGTAACTTTCACCTCTTATCAAACACACTTCCTCTAAAAATACCAGTGAGTTCAGAATTTGAGACATGTTCTCCTGGCCTCCAGTGTATCCCGGAGTCTAAAATACTGCACACGAGCAGAACCTCAGGGGTGTGAGGCATCCGCCGCAAAGAGTGAAATGCTTTTTCCATCATTACACTGCTTTTGATAGCACTACATATTCCATCAGGGCCCGTTTGCTCGAAGCCGGTTAACTTTAACCACGGTTAAAAGTTAACCGCCCTTCCCTGCTAGGTACCTAAAAGTACCTAGCTAAGTTTGACGAGAGCTGGATCAGCGATAGCTCAGTGTTTTATTATGGGGTGGTAGCGGGTGTCACCTCCTGGCTGTAGCGAATATAAGCGGCTTCCGTGGAAAGGTTCCCGAAATGGGGGACCCTAAAATGCGCACTACCATGTTTTCGCGACGCAGCATGGCATACATTTGAGCTCAAGAAACAATTTTTATTGCTCGTGGTACAGGTAATCGGTAAGGTAAAACTAATTTAACCCTTGTTTGGAAATTTTCAAAATATTTGGCTGTCTGAAGTGAAGACAAGCCTCGTTGAAATTTCCTTCCAAGTTCGAAAAAGGACGACGAAGTTCAGTCCTAGAAACGATGAGAAAGAAGCGAGCAGTGAAAGGCGGGCGTTACACCGGCAGTGTGGTTGGCCAGCATGTAAGAACTCTACTAACACCGTCATAAATTGAAAAACCTGTAATTCCGCTCCAGTGAAAATTGACCTATTAGTAAATTACCCCAACATCGAGGAGAACACTGGAAGTGTAATTCAACGATCCGCGCGCGCTGGCCTCCCACTTATAAAATATTCGAAGTAAATAATCTTAATAAATCTTTGACGAACGCGCATGCACGGCAAAATTTGTTGTAGGCTTTTGCTTTCGAAAACTTACTACTGCAGACGCCAGCACGCGCAGCGCGTGCAACTACATTCGTAGCATGCACCTCGGTGCTTGGGAAAGTTAGCAAAAGGTCTATGGGGACGCTGTCTGCTTTTGTGTGCTATCAGTACCCGGCCGATTGAGTCAAGGCAATGCACTTTTTAAAGACGTTGCCATGCCGACAACTATCGCATTCATTTAGGCTTAGGAATTGCCAGAATCGAAGGACGATCTAAAAAATGCGGCGAGGTCATTGCTCATGCTTTGCGTTTTAACTTTTAAGTGAGGTAAGGCAAATCGAAAGCCTCCTGCACCATTCATTGCTGACAAACGCGCCCGATATTGCAGTTACAAGGACGTATTAGTTCCAAAGTGAGCGGTGCTCACTCACCGGGGCACCGCCATGTTTCCCCGCCGTCCTTACTCTGCCGGTCACATGACCTAAAATTCCCCCTCGTAGGGAAATCTGGTTAACCGCGGTTAGTTAAGGAGAGACACGGCTCTTTAAAACAAAAAAAAAGACAAACAAATCACTTTTTTGAAATTATGTTTTTTTATATTTATAGGTATTTTTACATATTCTCGCCAAATATATTCACAAAACAACGCAGTGAAAATGTTTCGTCCGAAAAAAGCCCGAAAAATGGTGCACTTTGACCGCCGATAGATCGAGAACGACGCGATAGAATGGGGACATCTTGGTCTCGTTTGAAAGCCCCGCTCCCGCGCTTTTTCTTCCCGCCAAGCATAATACAACACGGCCATTGGCTGAGGAGAACGAAGCAGAAATAAAAAACAAAAAGTTAGCCACGGCATTGGCTGTTGTGGATCACGTGCGCAAATGACGTTTTCTCAGTGGCCACGAGCGCCGTCCGGTCATGGTTTCGGATCCGCCATCTTGTTTGATTTTGAAAGATGCCAACTCCGGAGGCTCTTCGGAAGAAGTTCCACACCGGCCACAAGGTTGGAAAAAAACTTCAAAAAAGACAGAGGAAGCTTATTAGAGCCTCGGAGCCTTTGTTCAACCTGCCGTAGCAAGCCGAACACTAGGGGTGTGCGAATAGTGAAATTTCAGTTCGAATCGAATTCGAATCGAATAGTGTCGAATAGTGGCCAAAAATTCGAATTTCGAATCGAATACCGAATATTCAAACTTGTAAATCGAATTTGAGTCGAATAGTGGTCAAAAAGTCAAATATCAACTTTTATTCTAAATACACAAAAACACTGCTTAGGTAGGTAGCCTGCAGTTAGCGGGACACAGCTTCTTGTGAACTACAAGTTGTCATGCAGGAACACAAGCTGCTCCACGTGTGCAGGCTTCAGGTTTTCTCTGCGCGATGTCACTGTGTTGCCCGCTGTGGAGAACATGCGCTCGCTGGGCACCTCTGTAGCTGGGATAGGGAGGTACCTCAAAGCAATTTTTGCAATGCCAGGATACAGCGCAGCTCCGTGTTCTTTCCAGTAGTTTAAGGGGTCATCTTTCCTGGGGAGCAGTGGTTCATTGAAGTACTTCTCAACCTCCTGGCTGTAGGGTCTGGCGTTATTGCATTGGCTCTTTTGTGAAGCCAACAGTTCAACTGTCTCCCAGACTGTCACTGGGATGTCCTTGGAGCTGGTCGATGGCTGGCAGTAAAGTTCCTGCCTGCTGGACTGCTGGGAAGAGTCGATGCGACGATTTCTATCAGCAATCTCCGCCGCCAGCAGCTCAACAGCCCGTGTATGGTCGTACGACGTGGAGAAGAAAATGGCCTTAAATCTTGGGTCACACAGTGTGGCCAGCACCAGTTCCTTCTGTTCCATGTAGAGAGGAAACCGAGATTTCAGGCTCTTAAGCAAGTTCTTCGCAAAAGCTACGACTTCGCTCTCGATGGCAGAGTACCTCTTCAAGATTTGCTCTGCCCCATAAAGAAATGGTATGGCAGATGAAAGGGTTCCATACTTTTGGCCACCCAGATCAATGGTCGCATCTGCAATAGGCTTCAGGATCTGGACCAGGCTTTCTGCAGCATTCCACTCACTTCCTGAGAGACAGGTGACACTCGTTTCTGATGTTGCCATTTCAAGTGACACGGCATCTTTGAGCTGCACCAGACGACTCAACATTGCATGTTCACTGTTCCATCGAGTGTCGACGTCTTGAATGAGGCTTGTGCTAGGCAGCTCCATGCGCCTCTGGCAGTCCTTGAGCCGTTGTGTTGCCTGGGCACTGTGCTTGTAGTGTCCCACTATTGCTCGTGCCTTTTTGCAGAGCAGAGACACAGCAGGAGTTTCATCTTTGGCATCTTTAATTGCCAGCTGAAATGTGTGCCCCATGCACTGAAGAGGTGTCCACTCCATCTGGCGGACTGCGGCTCGGATGTTGCGGCCATTGTCTGTGACCACATACACAGGCACACTGTTGAGGTTAGGAGCCCACTCCTGGACGATTGCAGTTAGGCAGCTCTGAATGTTGACTGCAGTGTGGCTTTCTGGCATATGTGTGCATGCCAATGTGAAGGCCTTCATAGCAAAACCTTGTGTCATGTAATGACATGTCAGGGAGATGTATCCTTGATTGGCCCTTGAGGTCCACATGTCTGCAGTGAACGTGATCGACTCCAACCCTGTTCCAAGGTCCGCGGACATTTCCGCCTTGAGCGTGTCCACTGTACTCTTGTACAGCTCAGGGACTATCGTCCTGGAAAACGTAGTCCTGTGAGGGATGTTGTACTGCGGCTGGAGATGGTGGATTAGCTCTTGAAATCCCTTGTTCTCGACGATGTCATACGGCTGGAAATCCAGCGCGATCATCCGCGCGATGAACATTGTGGTTTGCTTTCTCACACTTTCTGAGAGCTGACCCTTCTGCTTGTTCAAAGCCAGCAAGGTTGGCTGGCTTCGATCTTCATCTTTAGGTTTCTTCTGCTTCACGGACGACTCAAGAAACCGCAAGTAGAGCGCGTGATGCTTGCTTTTCAAATGATTGACAAGCGGGCTCGTTGTGCTAGAGGGTGTCTTCAGAGTCGAGTTGCATGCTTTGCAAACTGCAGAGCACGCAGTTGATTTCTCAAAGAAAGTCCATATGAAACTTCTCTTCTTTTCTTCATTGGGATTCATACCAAGAGGATACCAGGCACAGCACAAGAATGAACAAATAACACGTAAAAAAACAGCACGAAATGGCTACGCGGCGACGCGGAAAGGACGAACCACGTGGAACTACGAATGTGACAAACCAAAACGGATAGATATGTGGTAGTGTGAAATGCTGCCACCTCCGTATCAGGTGGCAACTTGCGCCACCTAGCCTAAACCGTGGAAAGCTGGATGTAGCGTCTTGCGTCATTGAGCCAGTACCGCTAACAGCTAAAAGTAAAAGGTTCTGTTTTCATTAAATGTCTTCGGTTTTTCTTGATTCTCTATGACAAGCTCTATGATTAAGTTAATTTGTGTTTTAACTAAGTTTGTAGTGTACATAACTGGCAGCAGGTGGGAGGCGTTGCGAAACCGCGAAACACAACTTCAAAATGGCGGCTTGTGTGGTTTGACGACGGCCGTGGAGCCGCGGCGCAGAAGCTCGATCACGACCATTTGGTTTAAAGGAATACAAGGAATGAAGCACTTTCTCTCGAAACGGTCAGTCAGCCAAGTTTCCTGCAACGCTAGCTTGGTTTAAATCTAGCAGAGGCCTGTGAGCACTACGTCATGATACTGGCAACGTTCGTGAATAAATCCGGATTTTTCTAACAATACTGAAATTCGAAGTGTCGAATTATTCGAAAACTCGAATAGTAGAAATTCGAAAGTCGAATCGAATTATTCGGCCAATCACTATTCGATTCGAATTCGGAACTCGAATATTCGCACACCCCTACCGAACACCAATGAAGTGCGGCACATTGAACCCGGCCGTGCTGCTACGGCGACTGCGCGATGTCCGCGAGCACACCCGTGGCTTCGAATGACCGCGTGCGACATGATACCCTTCGGCTCAGTGCGTCGAATATCGCTCCAAAAGAAACAAAAGCCGAAGAAAAGCTTATTAAAGTCTCCGTACAACCTGCCGGAGGTCAGGCCAAGTGCGACACACCGAACCCGACTGTGCTGCTCCGGCAACTGCGTCGACGTCCGCGGCTTCGAATGACGGTGTGTTACATGATACGCCGTGGTTCAGCGCGTCGGATATCTCTCGAAAAGAAGCAAAAGCCGAGGAAAAGCTTGTTAGAGCCTCCGTTCAACCTGCCGAAGGTCAGGCGAACAGCAACGAAGTGCGACACACCGAACCTGACTGTGCTGATCCGGCAACTGCGTCGACCGTCGGCGTCCGCGAACACATCCGCTGGCTCGAATAATCGCGTGTGACATGATCATCCGTGGCTCAGCACATCGGATATTGCTCGAAAAGAAACAAACGCCGAAGAAAAGCTTCAAGAGCTTTCGTCCAACACGTGCTACGGCACGCAAAGCTGCTTTGGTTGCCGGCGCCGATCCAGCAGCTCCCGAGAGTGCGAAGTCGTTCGTCATGGTGACCGTGAACCTCGACATCGTGAACTCGCTGCTTCGACTCACTGCTGCTTCGACTCACAAGACGACATCCAGAGGGCCATGAAAAGGAGGCACACTGGCCAGATGCATGCAGACTATGTTCCCGGAGGCTACTAGACCCCCACACACAAACAATTCGTGACAGAGCTGTGAAAATGAGCCCGTACATGTTTTTGCCCGTTTTCTCAAAATCAATTTTTCACGACACTTCACTAGTTACAGAAGCCATAACTTCACCTTCTATGCAACCGATCTTCACCATTTTTTCTTTTTCTGGTAGGTGCATAAGTGACATATCCAATAAGGGGTATACATGTACGAAATATGATACAGAATGTTTATTTACTTGTTTTAATATGTAATGTAAAAATTACTTTTGAAAGTGAAAAGTTTGATCTGTTGTAAAAAAAGCAGTAAATCGTCCTAGAGTTTTCATTTATACCTTATTGCATACTGCAGACTTTCTAGTTCACAAATATATCTTTAATGCTATGTTTTTATTATTCAATTTTTTTCATTTCTTTTTTAAATTTTGCAAATGAAGTTTTAATTATTTGCTATTCTAATTAAGCTATCTCAAAACTAATTACATATTTATTACTAGATTGTAAAGGCAGATGTGCTATGTAAATTTCGTTAAGTTTGAGTCATAAATAAAAAAAAAGCTCTAGAAGCAGTGTTTCCCCTTAACCAGCTTCGAGCAAGCGGGCCCAGAATACATTTAAGTTCAACAGAGAAACGACATCACCATTATCACTTTGCACCGGTGAAGAGCTATCCGGTCTGAATTGCTTTTCTTTCTGGACAGACGAGGCCGACGCGCAGTATGCATTCCCACACTTGGGAAGCAGACGATGCAGGCCCTCATTCGTCGGCAGTTACCAGGGCAAAAGTAGAGTAAAATTGAGGACGCCAGTATCCTTACGTAACGCAAAGAGGATACGGATGCGTAGAAGTCCGGATAAGGTCCACTTCAACTGAATAAAACATGTTTTCAGGAAAGCGTTGAAGACCTTGCGACCAGCATCTCTTACCGTTGACGCCTCGCTGGCAAACACCGGCATGTGTCACCTACTGAGGCGGGCGCCTGGACGCATGGTCGGAGAGGCTCATCTTTAAAAAATAATTTCTCAGCAACAACAAAAAGTACTTTTCTAACTTTTTTTATATGTTCAAGTGAGTTGGATTGAACTTCTGGCTATTTCGAAAGTTCCGAGCACCGCTGCCCACATAGCTTTTTCTGGCTCTCAATATGGCCTTTTCTACATAAACTGGTGATTTTGTCATTTAATTAAAGCGCAGCAAAACGAGGCTTTGGAAATTTAATACGAGCAATTCAGTCATTAGTTTTGAGAGAACAGAGGAAACAATTATTGTAGCTAACAGCCAAATCAACGTCGACTAAAAAATAAAGAAATCTCAGTCTTCTTTTCGGAGCTCCTATTTGGACTCAAAATGGCGTCTTTAGATGTTTGTATATTAGTGCAGGATAGGGCGCATGTTACGAAGCAATTGGGACGCCCACCTAAATTTGTGTGGTATGCAACCGTTTTTTACTATGTTTTTCTTAAAGGAGCTGTGCAACGATTTTAACGTTGAAAGAATTGGCATCTTCTAATTTTGACATTGTTCACCTTGTCACAAAGGACAGAAAACACACCTCCTCCTTTCAAAATGTTGCGATTCCGCCGCGCAGTCGCGAGACAAAAATTAGAATATTTCCCGATCTGCAGCGGCAAGCGGCGGCCAGTGAACCACGTGGCCTGGCGTCAAAGAGGGACTTGTGAAAAAATAGCAAGTTGTGCAACTACCTGCTCGATAAAAGGTAGCTTTTTCTATAGATCTTGCCGTTCTAACATAAATATAAATGCGTCAGAAACCTGGTGTCACCGACAAAACTTAGATTATACGGTGTCCGAGTGGCACCATCCATCCAAGGTGAACAAAACCCTCTATCTGCTACCGCGAGGAGCCGCCGGAAGCCGGACGGCCGCAGAGCCGGATGGCACAAGCAAGATGGTGAAAGAGTTGACAGGTGCCAGAAAATCCTCAATCTTTGGCATTTTTTTAAATTAAATCTAGGACATGCAGGCCAGAACGTTTTGTTCCTTACTTCAGAAGGATCGAAGCACCAACTCCCACGATTACTTACTTAAGCAGAGTACTGAAATTATTCCACAGCTTTATTGAAATTCCAGAAATCTAGAGCATAATAACAGCAAAAATAAAATCAATTTTTTCCACAAAAAGGCTTCCTTGTCAAAATTAATTTTTTTGTACATGTCACAGACACGAAAAAATTGTCGGCGTCTCCTTTGCAGGGGTGGCCAGTTCCGCTTATAATAAGCGAATTGAGGCTCTTTTTTCACCCGAGTCGCTCGTAGATTTTACCAATCGACTTGTCGCGTTTTTTGAGGCTTGTTCATGTTTTTCCTGCAAATATTGTTATTTCAGTGCTCGTCGTGCTCACTGACAGCGCGCTTGTTGTCAAAAACGAGAAAAGCAGCACGCACCGTTTGGCGCCTCGGTTAGGTGGCGCAAGCTATTGTCCGGCCGGCATAGTCATTGCGCGACAACGTTTTGGACCAGTGTCCAAGAGCAGCTATCGTCTCTGGGTAGGTTTTAGTTTAGTGTCCAAGTGCAGAAGTCCTTCCTGGGCAGTGTCGGCGGTAACGCGTTACAACGTACAAGTAATGGGGTTACTGGTAACGCGCTACTTTTTCGGTAACGTGTAACATACTCGTTACTTATTTCATATCGGTATCGGGTAACGTACTTACGTTACTTATTTCAGTAACGGGTAACGGATTTACGTTACTCGTTACTTTCTCCTCCGAAGACTTCAAAAAAGTTATACTCAATATTTTTTTTCGTGTTTCAAGGCGCCAAGGCAAGTGAACTTTTGAGTGTATTTTGCGCCTTTTTGCGTTTTTTTGCGAGTATTTATGTGAAGCCATAAAAATATAAAGTGATTAATGTTCAGCTTCTGCATGGACACAATGTTTCTTGAAATATGGCGCTTATGCATACCTTAACGTCAAACCGAAAAACGTGTTAGTTCCTAATTAAAAAGTACCACAAAAATATCGCGCGTTACTGTTTATCGGTAACGGTAACGTGTTTTTTTATTTTGAAGTAACGTAGGACGGTAACGCGTTACTTTTATTTGCATGTAACGAGTAACGTATTTCGTTACCTTTTTTCGGTAACGCCTACAACACTGTTTCTTGGTGAAAAGGTTCTTGAAACGGTGTCCAAGTGCAGATGTCATTTCTAAGCAAGAATGCCCGCTTGGCCCCGCCATTTTCTAGGATTTTAAATTTAATTGCGGTGACTTTTTTCTCAACATGTTTCGCGAAGGCCTGTAGACGTACGAGATTTTCATTTTTGACTGCAGGCGCAGCGCCATTCGAGACACTGGTCAGAGAACCATGGCTGTTGAACTACAGAGCCAGCACTACCGTGTGAGCACAGTGATTGAGTGGCCATGGTAGTATGACACTTTGAAAAACACGATTTCTCGCGCGTGAGTGATTCAAGGCCGCGTCGGTTTGCCGATCTGTCTCGGAAGGCGAAGTTGCCCGTTCGTACTCTGGGAAAGCTTTCCGAAACCGGACACGAGCACCCGGCCCCGAGGTTGGAACCCGGGGGTGGCAGGCAGATGGTGTTCACGTATCCGCCGAGCTTGCGGAGCGGCACGCTGTCTTTGAGTCGGATGAGCGCAATGTCGTTTGCAAGCGTGGCCTGCTTGAACTTCGGGTGAACGAACAGAGCGGACGGCGCCGTGCGCCACAGGAAGGAGGACGCAAACGGCTTGTGGTGCACGCCCAGCCACACCGTCAGGTTCTTGGCCGTCAGACTGCGCACATGGAAACGAAACCGCGGAACATCACCAGGCCGCTTTCACGCTGCTCGTATATCATACAAAAGACGGTGTTCACCGCAGGCACAATGAAGGAGAGAATTATCCACGGACTAGCATCAATCATTTTCGAAGCGTGCTTGCTTCTTACACATGCATGCTTGGAACATTCCTGCAGACGGATTTTGTGCAGGATGTAATGGCGGTGTGATTGCGGCTTTAGTCGCTACTATTCCCAACCTCGGGCATGTAATCGCCTTTCTTCTGTTTTACATATCGGCCTCCAGGCCACGCCGGGTTTTTCTCCACACTTGGATAGACCGCAGCCTCGCCGCTCCTCTCCTTTACGTCTTTTAGTATGAGTAGCCTCGCCTTCAGGTCACCCCTTGTTTTCGCTCCGACATTTCAATATCTTGCACTGGTGCACGCGTCGAGGCTTCACTGCCTTTAACCGGCGTGCTAGGAGCAGCGGCTGATGCGGGGGAAGCGGCTTGGACAGCTAAATGGGCCCAGAAACGCTTTCCCTCTCTTTGATCTACGTTCTTCTGGTTACTTACTTATTAATTTATTTATTTATTTGCATACCCACATCGCCTGAAGAGGCATTATAGTAGGGAGGGCACATACATAAAATTGGTACACTGCAAACACAAGGTGAAATACTAATTATCCGAAGTAATATACAACGGTAGTTAGAAGTAACATTGAATCTTTTGAATAAATGGCTCTCACAATGCCGTTTTAACTATGTCACTTGGCAGGTTATTTCAATCTTCGATGGACCGCGGGGAAAAAAAGCATTTGAAAACATCAGTTCTGCAGTGAAATGGAAAATTTTTTTTACAATTATAGTCTGCCCCATAATTTTAAAATAAAAGCTAGAACGCAAATAACGGGAGTATATAGCTGTTCAAGGTTATGCAGGATGTTTTTTCTAGGCTATTAGCTCCCATGTTGGGAGATAATAGTCAGGATAAGACGGATATTTAACTGGAATTCGTGAATTACATTTTTAATTAGTAAAAATAAACGTATGCTTTCGATTTGAAACTCGCTTAGCGTCATCGAAAACCGCTAAACCAATATCCTTAGAAATAATTCGAGCTCGTGGAAATTTCGGTTGCGCGATAAAGGTTCCCACTCTTGCAACAGGCGCAAAGCTGACGGTAGGAAAACGCGAATGATAAGAGACGGAAAAACCAGCGCGTTTTCGCACTCAGAGTCTTTGGCCTGTTGCACGAGTAAAAACTTCAGATCACCACTCGGTTTCCACGCGCACCAAATCTTTCTAAACTCGTCTGATCTATACGTTTTTGATGAGGCTCAGCAAGTTTCTGGTTGGTATCATATGTTTATCTTCACTAACTCTAAAGTTAATTAACAAATCGGTATTTAATAACCAACATATATTCCCGATTAAGCCCCCTGTAATGTGTCCCCCTGGCCGTATAACTCACCAGCATAGACCGCAGTTGTTTTGCTCAACGCCTTTATTAAAGGATTAGAGAAAAAAACTGCCTGTAAAGCCCTAAGAAAAAAACCTGTATAAAGATTATAACATGTTAGATCGT